>CAIGRB010049327.1:15308-53676 GCA_903798255.1 Fraxinus quadrangulata | reverse complement strand
AAAAAATGGGACAAATTTACTATTTATCTTCAAAGTACCCCCTCACATGCTTGTCGAATTCATACTTTCATGAAAGGTATATCACGTACACAATTTTCATAACTTTGACTTGAACTCACGACATTTGACTATTCCGGCACCATGTTGAACTGTTGTGGTTTGACCCAAATTCTAGTGGGTATTGGAGTTTAATTAGGAGTATTTTGAAGAGATCAAAATTATGGATTGGAAGAAAAAGTCGTCGCATTTTCGCTAGTCTGACGCTAGCTGGATGCTCGAGCAAAGCTGGTGGATAACAACTTGAGACTTCGTTGCCCGACTGTTGAGTGAGGGGTTGTCGCTTGACTCTTACCCGCATGTTGTCCGAGTGACAGGTTTATCCGGCTCAAACCCGTTTTCGTTTTTTACGCGATTTTGGACTCCTATTCTTCTACAATTTATCTCTAGGGTTTACCTATATATATGTCACGACTTGCAATGCTAAAAACTAAGAAAAAAAGAGAGAAAACATTCTTGAGAGCTTAGATTTCAATTGAGAAAATTGAGATCTTGATATTATAACACAAAACTATTGATTATAGTGAATTGTCTTCCTCTACCCGTAGTTTTTTCTCGAATTTAGTTTCCACGTAAATTCTTGTATTCTTGTTTTATTCTTCATTATTTCATTATTGTCATTATCTTGTGTTTTGTTTCATAACAGTTATGTGCATCGAGACTATGCTCAATGATCATATTTTCCGTTTAATACTTTGATGATATAGACTTGATTTGTCATAAACTGAACAACACCCTACGTTGGTCATAATCCTGACTGGTTGCGCTATGAGTTTATGCGCAATAACAAGTCTAGTTATGCCAAAGCAATTGTCACAGACTTGCAAATTTCAAGCACCATGCGGCCTTAGCTTATCGCAAATTTCCATGGGTCCCTTGCAGTCAATGCTAAGTCAACCTTCGATGAATAAGAGATGCGAGATAGTAAATTAGGCACTTACAAGGAAAAGATGAACACTTGAGAAGTACCAATTTGAAAGGTCGCTCTTGTATATAATACAAAGCATTATGCTCCAACTTGTTTCATTTGCAACTATGTTTGAGAAGTCGGAGGAGCTAGAATGCCAAAACCAAGAAGCATGAGACGTAAGTTTGTTTCAGGGTTGTATAAAAAGCGTTACACTTTAGTTCTTCCGGTGGTGAAATTACTAGGCAACTACTCTGTTTTGCTTGAACACCTTCTTCTCGGAGTTCCAAATTTCTAGAAGTACATAACTCTTGGAGAAGGTAGGTGTAACAACATATTTTTAAGCTTCCGACAGTATTTCCCTTTGGCATTCGTCATTCAGACAATTATATAAAACTTAGACCTCTATTAAGGAATTCATCATTAGTTCATTGTGTAATTAGGAAAAGACTATAGCAGCCTGAAGGAAAGTATGTGACTGATGGCATCAAATTTTTAATCTTGAAGAGACTACCCTTGACATAGCACAAAAGGAAAAATAAAAACATTACAATTGCAAGGAATCAAATAGGGGATTCAAACTACACGTCTTAAGGTTTTCACAAGCCAGCACCATTTTAATGGTTGTTCCTTGATCTTGACATACGGTGGACTGGTGAAGGCACTTCTGGCTCCACGACTGCCGTCGAGGCTTGCTTTAACAAGAATTCGCATTGGTAGTCTCCATTCTTGTCGTAGCTAGTTAGAGAGCTCGACTCTCTTGATACGTGTTATTTTTGTCAAGTTCGGTTGTGGATGGGATTTGATCCTCTTCTAACACTTCGTTTGCTCGACTGGTTAGGATCAAATGTATTGCTCACACGTGCTGGTTTATTATCTGTATTGAATCCCTTCATGACCGTGGCCTCGAGTATACGCTGATTCTTTATCATTACCCATTGATCTCCACTCCGACGTAAAGCCAGGTCTATACTTCTCAAACAACAAACTTTTTCTGGATGAAATGCAAATAGTCCTATATAGATGAATAATACAAATGTCCTAGGACTACAAAAAAACATGGTTTCTTTGGGAAAAATAAGATTGCTAAGAGTATGTTTTCTTGGTGTCAGAGCATTTTCATATGTTCCGTTCCTGTAGATATAAGCCTATGATTATTTCTGATAGATATGGTGGAAAATTTAAAGCATAAAGCAAACAGGACCCATAATCCATTTTGAAGTTTTAGATTCAATTCAATCATAAATGTTCAATCCAAGTAAATTAAGGCTGTTATTGAAGAATCTGACTAAGATGAATAAAGGTAATTGGAACAAAACCCTCGAGAAGCTAAGCATCTTTTTCCATTTGTTTCCCTACATCTCCATAATTTTGATTTGCTTTTGTGTTCAAAACAAAGACCAATCAAGTACTTTGAACTCATGGCCCTCCGGCCGCCTAAGACACTTATTTGTTCCATTCTTTAGCATCTTCATATTTTACACAAGTTAGTTCAAAGTGGTATCAGAATAGACTAATGTTTAGAATTCAGGCATGGGCCTTTTAATGAAAAATAAATTTTACTTTGTAAATATCTCGATGCTTGGGTGGTGTCATAAATCGGGCTTGCTTAGTTATTAAGAAACTTATTATATTAAGAAGAGCAGCCGAAGCACAAGATCTCTAACACGGTAAGCAGTCATAAAACAATATGTGAAGGAAAAAAGATCAGCGAATAGAGCATCTTCACTTAAAAAACACCAAACATTAGCTTTATGCCAATATGAGATCTCACTTTAGATTCCAATCTATCTTCTCAGTGTAGTAAATATTACCACTTCTGGTGTCTTGCTATATGTGTCCTTTTATGCTTTTCTTCTATAGTTTTTTTATTTTTTATTTTTGGCTGCCAGGTTCTGAGTTCCTCATTTAAAGAACCCACTTTAAATGTCTCTTTCTCTTGAAAATCGAATAACTTTAATTTCCTGTTTAACCAGGTAGATAAACACCGTCTACATAGTCAAATTCTAAGCTCAAATAAAAGAGGAGAGTAGTAAGTATATTTAAGCTCGAGCATATTGATTTGCAATATTGAATTGAACTAGACAATATAATGAACAAAATTTTAATTTCTCTTTCTTCTTTAACATTGAAAGTTTTAAATTATTTAGACTCATGCGCGAAATTATACAATTAAAAACAACGAGTCACTTTTTAATTGTTTCTAGATTGTTAAATCAAGCAAGTCAATTTATACTAAATTTGAATACTACAATCAATAATTAAAATAGTAAAGAACACTAAAGATATCACGGAGAAATCTCAATAGGATAAAAACTCCGGGCACTTTGTCAGTTAATAATTCACTATAAATCGAAGCAAACTTACATTACGGTCCAGACCATTTTACCTCGTAGAAGTTGTGACCTCAATTACTGCAGTCTCTCTTGAACCTACTGGAGGTCTGCTTCTTCAAAATAAATCCTGACTCCTGGTTTATACCTTAGCCCTCCTGGACTACGTGCTTCTAATGTCAGATCTCGACTCATGGTATATCACCTTAGTCCTCATGAATTTTTGCTTATGCAACAGCTCCCGATTCTTGGTATCGATTTATCTTCGATGGATTAGGTGGTTTGGTACTTGATCAAAAGATTTTGTGGTTTGATCTGTAGTTTAATACGAAGCAATATGGCTTAACCAACAAAATATGTTTTGGAAGAATTTATGGATCAAATAATATGTGGTGGTTGAATCTTAGAATCAATGAATGTTTTGGATCTTCAAATGAATGATCTCTATGAAATAAATATGATTCAACACATTTTTAAACATTCATAGAATATAATATATATAGGAAAAAAATTTTGGGATGAAAAGGGATTGAAAAATCAAGTGTTTGAAGTAAAATATAATCCTGGAGGTCGACTCATAGCTCGAGCACCAAGCTAGAGACATGTGAGCAACTGTTGAATAGTTGTCAGTATTTGTATCATAACTTTCTCTTTCGATATCCAATTGAGGTGATTCAAAATATGTTGGAAAGATAACTCAAAGTGCTACAATATTTATTTAAATAGCTTTGTCCAAATTCTAATTTTTTCTAAGTTAAAAATGCGTTGCAAGTTGTAATTAACAATTTGGAGCATAGCTTGTGCGGCTCTTTGATACTCTTTAAACTTCTAATTGAATTTCCTTAATCATATCTGATCTTTTTAACTATTTTGAAATCCTTCAAAACCTATACTATCAATCCAACTCATTTGATTTTAATTAGGATTCAATAACTCTTATTTTGACTATAATTACAACTCGATAAACTTTTAATACAATTCAACTAGTACTTGATTTTGACTTAAAAAATTGCCAATTACAAATTTAGAAATTATCAATTACATAATTTGGACTTATCAAACATTGTCTAATATTGTTCATTCTATCGCACCAAATATGTCCAATGTACGAGTTTGCAAATTTTATGAATTCTAAAATATCTTTCATTTGAGTGTCCCTTATTGTTGTGATTCTTTCTGGTAACTGAATAGAATGAAGAAAAATGATTCATATAATTGACTCGAAATTTCATGAATAATTCTGAGAGTACAGAACTATTCATTTACCAGAATAGCTACAGACCAATAGTTTTTCAAAAATACCCTCTTACATAGAATTTGCAACCAAATCTACTATAATTATATAAAAACTTTAATCAAGTCCCCAAAAATTTATGAACCCAGAATTTTTGATAGATTTAACTCCAAATATTAACATATAGTGTATTAAATTACCAAAGAAAAGATCTTAAAGAATTCTTTACAAAATATTTAGATCCCAAATTAAAATATAAAGTCGCTTATATAGCCAATCAAGCAATCAAACTTGAAAAAGATATACAACAATGGATTTTCGATCTAGAAAGAAAGATTGACGAACTAGATATAATCATTGAAGAAAAAACTTTAACAAAAGATAGTAAATTTTATGTATTTTATTGTGACCTCTTAAATACCTACGAAGCTATTAAATTGGTAGAAAATCTAAAAAATTTCAATATCGTTGCCCACTCTCGATAGATTAAATAGATTATTTCTAACATGTCCTTTATTAAATAAATTACATAAATAAATTAAAAAACTAAGATATATCTTAACAATTAAATTTTATTTTAGATTATTCATTAACAAATTAAAAATTAGCCACATAAAAGAATATTTAGAATATACTCTAATCTGATTGATCTATATAGAAGTCAAAATAATTCCGCCACTGCACACCCCGAAATTGGTATCAGAGCTTAGTTACGAACCTAAAATAAAGATGAATATAGTAGACGAAGAAAACATAATTGAAGAATTTTTGAAAAATGTTGAAAAACATAAAAAAAAATCAAGTTATCCTCATTTACCTAAAAATAGTACAAACGAAAGTTTTGAAGATGTACACAGAAGATTATAAAATTTAGATTATAATATACAAATAGGAAATGCTCTTTTAAATAAAAAAAAATCTTAAGGCAAAAGATAAAATTATAATTAATCAAACTCAAGATTTCAGGATAACACAGAAAAATAAAGATAAAAGAAAAAATCATGAAATAAATAAATAAATGATTACAGAGATTGAAGAATTAAAACAAAAATTCTTAGAATCTACTGGATGAATATAATGAAAATAAAAAAAACAGTTAGAAGAGTTAACTAAAAAAATAAGAAAATATAAAGATGAATACTAATCCATCAATTAATCATAACATAAAAACAGAGTTTAGTAGTGATGAAAAATATGAATATGTTTATGATAAACCAATACCTAATAACAATGGTACTAATCAATGTAGAAAAACATAGAAAAGATATACTGAAAATATAAGAAAACAATCTGTAAGAGAGAAAAAAATCATATAAAATCTTATAATGAATCAATCCATATAACAAAGATATTGTTAAATCTTGACTTTGTAGATAAAGATAAAGCTATTGAAATATAGGTAAAAAGTACAGACTTAGCTATACAATTTAACAAATGGGAAACATATATAGCATTTGGATTTATAGAACATACATTCAGAGGAATTGTATCGAATGGTGGAGAAAGCTACCAGAAAATATAAAAAGAAGAATAAAATATGGCGAAAATACAACTGAAAGATTAGATAATAAAAATAACTTAAATGAACAAAATATACAAAAAAATTAAGAAGACTTGAAATAGCCTTAAGGACAGAATTCCTAGGACATAAATATACAGTAGATGAAGAAGCTAGAAAACAAGAGGAATATAATGAATGAACGATAGCAATGGTAAATTTGAAAATATGTAATATATGTGAATTAAAAAGATATACATGCAAATTTGAAGAATTATATTATGTATTAAACCAAAGAGATTATCAAGAAAAGAAACAAATACTAATGTCTTATTTTACAAAGTTACAATTCCCATGGGGAATTAAGTTATTAAAAGAATATGAGAAATTATTACCCCTTGGAGGAGAAGAAAGTGTAAATATAGATAGTCTTGGAAGTAGAATTCAATTTACAAAAAAAAAAAAAATGATAGGCATCTTGTGTAAAGAAGCTTTAGAAAGTAAGAAAACATATAAATAAGAAAAAAAAATTTGTATTGTTACAAAGATATAGACCAAATTAAATAATTTGATTGTCATAAAAGAAAATATAAACCTTATAAGAAATATAAAAGGAATTCAAGAAATATAATAAATTTTAAAAATGAGATTTTAGACCACATAAAAAATATTTTAAGAAAAGAAATTGGACTAAAAAGTCCAAACTAAAATATATTAAGAAATGCAGATGTTTCATCTGGAATGAAAAAGACATATTGCCCCTCAATATCCGAAAAAAAAAAGAAAAGCAGAATATAAAAACTCTTAGAATTTATGAAAAATTCCAAAATGATAGTGATATAGAGTCAATAAAATATTTTGATGACTTAAGTAGTGAATGCAGTTAGATACATCCTCATCAGGAGAAGACTCTGATGAGATAATATTTATGAATCAAGAAATACAACAACTAGATGAGAAAATAGAAGTAGAAACAACTGAGAAAGTAGAAGACTCAGTAGAAGGAATAAATCAATAAATCGCATTTGATACTAGAAAATACAAAGGGATAACTAAAAAGATATTAGATTTACAATGTATTCCATCAAGGATTCTTAGGAATACTGCCAAGAGTAAATAAAATCATTATAAGTATGAATTATAAAGAAATATCTATCAATATAGAAGACACAGTGAAAAAAGCAAGAATCTCCATAATCACAAAAAAATGGGTAACACAAAAGCTATCCAAAATTCACGAAAACATAAGATGCAAATTAAAATGTATTGAGATAGAATGAATCCAAATCATGGTTATAGGATTCTTTAGAGATGTGATGAATATACCAATGGAGATATATTGTATGGATAATAGAATCTTACAAAATTCTATAGATGTTTTATTAGGAATTATTGTAGGAAATCTAGTTTACCAGAAGATAATATTTATTGTAAAACCAAACTATGCTGTCTCATTAATTGGTGAAAATATTGACCAGAGTTTCAATTTATATTATAAAATTGGAAACTTAAAGATGTTGCGAAAAAAGTAAGGCTATTAGTATAAGCATAAAATCAATTTTTACTTTTAGTACTAGCCATCATAACAATCTAAGAAAGATAACTGATAATATTATCATACATAAAGACTTTGAAGAGTTAGCTCAATATATACCTGTCAGACAATATCAAGAACATGAATTTACTATACCAGAACAGATAATGCTTGATTTTCACAAACAAGTGAGAGAAATCAATTCTGAAGGAAAATTGATAAGAAGAAATAGTGTCAGTCTAGAAGGAGAAAATTTTATTGCAAGATTCACCTCTAGACAAAACTCTAAGATAAGCCAATTTAAAAAATTAAGTATTGCTGAAGCATCAAATTCGCAATATTATATTAAAACAAGATATGTTTACCAAGAATGATACAAGAAGAATCTTCTTGTCCTCATAGATATTGGAGCAGATAAAAGTCATGTAAATACTAAATTTGTTAGCCATTTATTAGATTTTGAGTTATCAGAACTATATTTATTCAAGGATTATTTGAAAAATAATCTTAAAATAAAAAAATATGTAAAATTCCCTCTTATATTTGTAAGAGTGGATCGGAAAGAATATACTAAAGAAATAATTCTATATAAAAGTGAATTATACGAAGTCAATCGTTCACCTATATTATTAGGGATGATTTCCTTGAGAAATTTAGTCCTTATAAAATTTCTCAAGGATATTTAAAGATAATAGTTGTTGATAATCCAAATGTACTACCATCTGAATACTGGAAATATGATTCAAAGAAGGTTGTCACTACTACAACAACATGTGGAAATAAGGTAATATATAACAAATATGCTACACAAGTAACTTTTCTAATATCCTTTAGAGAAGTATTTGTTGATAAAATATATATATCAACCTCGATTGGGTGTGATATTTTATTAGAACAAAATTTCCTACTAAAATATGCATCATTTAAACACTATATCGACAGATATATATTCACAACTCCTCCTGCACATAAAATATTTACACAAAAAATAACTAAAGATATTAGTATAGCATATAAAGAAATCAATCATCAGAGCTTCTCAACCCAGCATGGTAGATGTTGGAATACAGAAAAATTTAAACCAATTACAGTTTTATAAATGACAACAGAAAATAAGTTA
Organism: Fraxinus quadrangulata; assembly: GCA_903798255.1. Classification (NCBI taxonomy): domain Eukaryota; kingdom Viridiplantae; phylum Streptophyta; class Magnoliopsida; order Lamiales; family Oleaceae; genus Fraxinus; species Fraxinus quadrangulata. The sequence continues at coordinate 44,993 of CAIGRB010049327.1, read as the reverse complement.
GAAAAACTAAAAAGAGAAATTTCTGAAACCTACTCAGAAAATCCATTAGAAAAATGTAACACAGATAAAGTAAATGCAAAGATAGAACTAATCAATCAATACACTATAGTAAGGGTCAAACCAATGAAATATAGTGTAGAAGATAAAAAAGAATTGAAGGATCAAATAAAAGAATTACTAGAAGCTAAATTAATTAAACCTAGTAAAAGCCCACATAACAATCCATCATTTATGTCTAGAAAATATAGTGAGATAAAAAGAGGAAAAGTCAGAATAGTGATAAATTATAAGAAATTAAATGAAGTAACTAAATTCGATGGATATTACTTACCTAATAAGGATACCCTTATTAAACAAGTACAAAACAAAAAAATATTTTCAAAATTCGGTTGTAAGTCAGCGTTTTAGCAAAACATACTTACAGAAGAAAGTAAACAACTAACTGTATTTAGTACCTCCAATCCTTTAGGACAAAATGAATGGAATGTAATGCCATTTGGGTTAAAAATGCATCATATATATTTCAAAAAAGAATGGATGAGATAATTAAACCAATCACTCATTTCTGTATTACTTATGCAGATGATTTACTTATTCATTCAAATGATATAATGAACATATAGAACATCTTAATAAATTTTGTTATATTGTAAAAAAAAAAATGGTATTATGGTTTTGGGAATTGTGCTAAGTTAAAAAGCTATTTTCTTCTAAAATTAAGAAAGAATGTAATATGGTTTTGGGAAGAATAAGATTGTGAAAATATAAAAAAAGGTAAAAGAAGAATTAAAAGTTTTGCCTAAACTTGTAATTCTACAAGAAGGAAATTTCTTTATCCTTGAAACTGATGCTTCAAATAATTATTGGGGTGCAGTACTAAAAGTTAAAAAGAATCATAAAGAATATAAATATGAAAAGAATTGTTCTTACCCTGAGATACTTACAGGTTACACATCAGGAACATTCAAAGAAATTGAAACAAGATATGAAACGAATAGGAAAGAACTCATTGTTGTAAAATGAGGAGTACAGAAATATGAAGATTATCTATTGCCAAAAAAGTTCTTAATTAAAACTAATAATACTCAAGTAAAAGCATTTCTAAAAAATAACGTTGACCTATCTATTGCTAACAGATATATTATCAGAATTCAAATTTAGTTTTCTTTTTTTAAATTTGATATCGAATATATAAAAGGTGAAGCTAACTTTCTTCCTAATTATCTTAGCAATGATGGAACTAGATCAACTAAGGACGAAAGTCCAGATACTTGAGATAAAAGTTTCCTACTTGGAAACACAAATTCAAAATATACAAGATAGTATTCAAGACAAAATAAATATAGTCATTGAGGCAAATGTAACTTGTACCAAGTCTTGTATCCCTTCATAGGGACCAGTAAATACTAGTGCTCTTTTCGAGGATAAAGGGAAAGATAAGAAGGTAATAGGAACCCTTCACAGGGAATACTTAAACTTATTACTAGTAAAGAAGATATGAAGATTCTCATTAGGGAAGATATTCAAGATATTAAAAACAGCAAAGGTAGCTCTTCATCGAGCCAAACTTTACCTAAGCTAACTATTGAAAGTATTGATCCAAATGATATTGTTAAGAAATGCCATGGAGCAAAAATTCTTAAAAAAGATAACTATCAATAAGTAATATTCTTTATTGTTATATTTTAATGTTTTATCCAATTGGTACTTGAAAATAGGAAAGTGGATGAAAACTCTCCACTACAGAAGATACAACAAGATAAACTTTTATCCAGGAGCACCAGCCAACGGGGTACGAAATTATTTTGAACTAGGGAATATACTTTGTATATATCCTAGCAAAGACCTCATGGAGATAGCTCAGCTTCCAATGGATGTCAGAAAAGCAGCCTAAAGATATACCGAAGTTATTAAAAGCACAAACATATATATCAGATTCCACTCAACAACAATGGAATGGGATCCAGTCCTTCAATATATGAAGCCATCGTTTCATGTTATCAAAATGGGACTTACAAATTAATATTATTTACCAACCAGTCAAAAAGTTGTTAAAAATGGTTATCAAGATATTATCAACATGATGGCCTACAAGATAGCAAAATGGTATAAAGAAATATTCGAACATATAAATCAGTTAATTACTGAGAACATATAATCTATTCCAATGCTAGGAAAGATATAAAAGAATAAGATATATATTTTCTTGATCATTTATTATCCACTACAAATCAAGTAAGTTGATTAGAAGATATGGAGAAAGAACTATACAAGATACTTTGTGATTACAGTGATCATCATTGTGAGTATTGCATAGTAGAAGATATGAGCAAAGCACTCTCAACAGTGAAGAATTCCCCGCAGAATTCTTTGATTCGAGAATGGAAAAATGATGAAGACAAGATAAGTGACACTTTATCATTACTTTAATAAAGCACTTTATTAAAAAAAACCGTGGTCACTAAAAAAACAAAAGATAATGCAAGAAAAAATTTGTGAGCCTCCACCCACCAGTAGTTAGAAGTGGTGGACTAACTAAAAAGATAAGGCCAGCAAACACTACCCAACAAAAGGATGGTGGCAGACACCGTGAAGATAAAAGATAGTAGAAGACACCCGTAAAAAGAAGATTCCTTATCACTAAAGAAGACCTCTATAAAAGGAAAGAGGTTTAAGCATTCAAAAACAATATCTCTTTATCACTAGAAAATTAATCTTGTAATCTGTATACAACACTTGTATTCAGAAATATTAGGAAATCTGAAGATAGCAAAACTTGTAATAAGGTAATCACTTATGGAATTCTAAACTTCATAAGGTGAGTACCAAATGTATGTAAGTATAGTTTGCAATCATGTACTATTTCAGTTTATGAATATTAAGATGAAATTTGTTATGTTCAACAAAGCTTTCTTAAAAGGATTTCGTTAAGTTTCTCATGATTCCTCGGCAGTACATATAGAGATTTTAAAAGATTTTCAAAACATTATTTTTGAATGGATGTTAGTCATGCCAAAGTACCCTCTTTGATGAATGTTTAAAGGGAAAATGACAGTTTTCTAACAAAAATTGTACCACTTTGTGTGTGAGTTTATCTTTTAAAATTTCATTCTAAGTAAGAACTTGATTTTGAAAAGAGTTTGAATAGAGGTGAAAACAGAAACTCTAATTACTGTGAGATAGCTTCTGTGGCAACACGGCTAGTTCTCTAGAGTAAGAAATGCAATCTTAATTGAAAATCCTTTGCGGAAGCAGTTGTGGACCCAAATGATTTCAAAACGTTTTAAATATTCATCTGATTCAATAGATTGATAAAGTGCATGCAAAGCAACTATAAAAACATGCTTGAGAGAAACCCCAGTTATTCCATTGATTACTTTAAGTTATTTACACGCTTTTCATATTCTTATGTTTTGATTACTATTGATATTTATGAACACTTCACAAACATCCAAATCTAATGATAATTGTCTTAAATTATATTTAAATGAAAAAGATATTTTATTTTTACTAAGTATAGTTGAAAAATTTGAAGATATACTTCCTGTTGGCCAAGAAAAACTTGAAGAGATATATCTTGATATAGATCATGCTTGTAAACATAATATAGAATTTAATCCTGTAGAAACCTATAAAGAAATAAAAAAGATCAGGGATATCATAATTGAATACGAAGATATAGAAGAAGAAGTTTCGGAAGGTTTTGCTTTTGGATATATAATTAAAGAAGATCAACCTAAAACGTTTAAAAAATAAACAAAATATAGAGAATATTTAGAACAAATTAAAAGGTTAAAAGAATATCGTATAAATAAGTAATCCTGATTAATTTAATGAACCACGAGGAAAGAGGAGATATCGAAAGATTTAGGAAGATCTAAGATAATACCAGTGAACTAAAATCTAGAGAAATTAGAATATTCCTAAAAATAACTTAGAAGAGAAAATAATACAGAAAAGTGGGATAAAATAGTAAAAACTATAAGATATCACCAATTCGAGCAACTACAATATTTGATTTGGTTACAAGAGAATACTAAACTAAGATTCACATAATTAGTTCTAAGAACCTACGATTCAAACGGGAGAATTATAAGATATTATCCTGAATAACCTAACAACTAAAAGATGTGAGACATATTTTGCAAATATTAAAAGAAATGGCAAAATAGTATTTTTAATAGAGACTATTTTATATTATTAAAACTCCTATGAGAATTTGGCAGAATCTGACAATTCTCTTCTGGTAGTGTAGCATGACCCAAATTTCATCGAGAACAAGGCTTAGTTTGTTATTATTTAATCAACTAGACGATCTATTTTCTCCATATCCACCCTTTTAATAATATTTAATACAGAATCACATGCAAGGTGGAACATTCCAAAGCATACGTTCTGATGCTTTATTTATCAATATTGATGAGATTCGATGGTGGCTTAAGTTGAAGGTCAAAGTGATAATGGTCCAAACAATACAACCTGAAGCTAAAAGTTACACATGAAATGAATCTTTGTTTTCCGATATTCCAAATTTTAGTTCAATGAGTAATTATGTTTTTTTATTTTTTATTTCCCTCTCTCTCTCTCTCTCTCTCTCTCTCTCTCTCTCTCTCTCTCTCTCTCTCTCTCTCTTGGATGACTGATTATGTTAACATCAAAATTTGTCATGTTGTGACTATAATTAGCCTATGTGTTCGTGATACAAAACATAAGTATGAAGGCATTTTGAAGCGTAAGAGACTTCAAACTATCAAAAGACAAGTGTTCTCCTTCCGTGAAGCTTCTTTGGTCAATGAGAGTCGGATATTGTTTGAAAAAATAAAAAAGATCTTTACGAAATTCCGGCTCAAAAAGTTCAATGGTGGTAAACACACACACACACACACACACACAAAGTTCGCCTCAAAAAGTTCAAGGATGGTTTAAAAAAAAAAAAGTCCATGAAGGTTAAATCTAATTAGCACGCGCCTTAGAATCTTGTATGCCTTCAAAGAAAAAAGCACTCAAAGTCTGCTTTGAGGCTCTTAAGCTTTGCATGAGGTGCACCACATACTCCTTTTGAAAACCTGCTAACAAACATTAGTGAAGGAAATCGACCATCAGAGTTGAGCTCTAGCTTCTTATGAATGCCATTGGCTCTAGATGTGGCCGTTTAGCTTGACAACACTCAATTATTTGTCTCGGAGAGCGAATCATCTTTCGAGTTCGTGCAAATTGGTTCTACCTAAAATGTCATTATGCTCATTTGGCGTTATGTGCCGAACTATCACATAAAGTGAAAGATTATTAGTTGTGTCGATTTTTCATGTCGAAGTCTTGGCCTTTTTGTAACTTTTGTTCAAACATAAACTTGTATTTTTTTATTTTTGTCTTTCAACATTTCTTTTATCCTTTCTTTTGTTGGAACCGCGTGCATCTAAAGCATCAATAGCATGATGAACCAACAAAAAACAAAAAGGTGTGGAAGCTATAATTGTAAACCCAAATGGATCCATGGAAGCATTGGTTTTATTTGATTCATATTTAGTAGATAATACTTTGGGATCTCATTAATAAAAAAAAAAAAACAAAAACAAAACGAATTGATATTGGTGCAATTTGATAGCAATCCTCAACGCGAAGGATCATTCTTTTTTCGTGGTCTCCATTGGTTCGCATAAGTAATGTATATCTGATAACTTTTCCAAGTGTTGTCTGTACATCTCCCAAAGATGAGTATTGCAAACCAATTATTAACATTTCTTTATAGTAATGTGAGTTGTTCATAACAAAGGAGTTATATGTTTTAAATAGGAAAAATTAGGGTTGTGCTTCATGTCTTTTCAATTAGTGTAATTTTGGATCCCAACCTACAAAAGTGAGTTCAGAATCTTCAACATATTTAAATATATGCGTATGGATCTCTACATGACAAAAATCATCAATCTTGACATTAAAATTGCACGCTGCTTTTATGTGATTTAAAGTTGGAAGGCAAAATTATCAAATCACTTAACGTCCAAACTGATGGTGTCTGCCATGTAGGGATCAGCCACATTTTTAAATAGGATTAAATTCATTAATGACCGCCTAACTTTATACTTTGTCATCATGTCCACTCAATTTGATTTTGTTACCATAACCATGCAATTTAATTTTATTTCGTCATGGTCACCCAATTTTATATAACGTTTCATCATGACAACCTAATTTCATAAAATATTTCATCATGGTCATCCAATTTCTTTTCACAATTTTCACTAATTTTAAAATGAGTAAAACGGTAACTTTATATTATATATATAAAATACATTAAAAAAAAAGCAAAAATAATTTTTTTTAAAAATTTTAAAAAGGTTTTCTGTAAATAACTTTTAGGAACGTTTTATTTTATTTTTTTAAGGAACGTTTTTTTAAAATAAATTTTTATTTTAGTTTATTTTTTAAATAACATTTTTTTTAAAAAAATAACTTTTTTATTTTTATTTTTTTAATAAGTTTTTATTTTAATTTATATATATAATGTAATGTTACCGCTTTACCACTTTTAAAATTAATGAAAGTAGTATAAAGAAGTTTGGTGATCATTGTGAAATATTATATGAAATTGAGTTGTCATAGTGAAACATTATATTAAATTGGATTACCATGATGAAATAAAATCAAATTAATTGACCATGATAACGCTAAGTATAAAATTGGGAAGCTATGATTAAATAAAATCAAATTGAGCGACCATAATGACACCAAGTGTAAAGTTGGAACCCCTTAAATAGATAGTATTTATGTATAAATATTCAACATGGTGATTTGATTGTAATAAAGCAAAGTTCAATGCTCAACTTGAATTTGAAATATAAATTGAATGACCTCCAGTTGAAATTGTAAGTCCAAGGTTGCGAGCAAATATAAGGTTATGAATTGATTTACATTAAATAATATAAATGCATTTTGATGAAGTTCTCCAAGAAAGCTCACTTAGAGAATCAATATTCATATACATTTCTAACATTAGGAATTTCAGATTGAAACACAAGGGAAGAGAAAGGAAAACATATTTGAGGAGAGCTTCTCAGTCATCTGCATAATTGCCCCGCTACATGTAAAGTAACAACCCGCTGCATGCAATTGTTTACTTAAACTTGTTCCTGATGCAGAGTGGCAAGAGAAGTGACTGCAGGTGCAGCAGATGCGACTAGAAGACCTCTGTTGCTTTGCGCGGATTGTACCACAATTGCAAATTGTGTTGCCGCCAGTGCTGCAGCCTCCTGTACCAACAAATCAGAGACAGACGTGAACAACTACAGGTCGTCAGGTCATATTACTACCACATAGTGGTGTCAACCCGGACAGCCGGGCTGGGTTGCAGACATTCACAAAAGGATCCCAGAAATGGCCGCTCATGGGGCATCTCTGTCGGTAGGCCTGTCCCAAGGTGGGCAGAAACAATATGGTTATGACTGGCCTACTCTATTTTTCTGTTGTAAAAAAATCTCGTTCAACATTTTGACACTGCTACTTCCTTGTAAGTAGCTTCAATCCCCAAGAAGCGGCTTGCACCCCAAAAAGTAAATAGATATTATAACTATTACAATAGCTATAGACTAACCCGTCTCTGCCTTCGCTGTTGCAAGATACTAATGGCCCAGATCATGATGTAACAAGGCAAAAGAAAACCAGCAACTCGAAGCAAGAAAAGCTGCATCCATCAAATAGCAAGGATAGAAGATAATAAACATTAAACTAACCACAGCAAGAAAAATCAAATGACAAAATAGAGTTAGCATCAACTTACAGAGAATAAAGTAGATGCATCTTCATCGCCATCACCCTCTCCATCACCGCCATCAGTTACAGACAATGCTTGCCGCAATAGCAGAAGAGCCATTAACTGCCAATCAACAATAGCAAGATTTATTTATTTTTTAATTATGCAGGGTAGCATGTCCTAGTATCCCACTAGAGAATTTTCATAGCTCAATTTATTCCTTCAAGTTAGAAAAGATCGAGGGAAAATTGAATCTCTTAACAATCTCTCACCCACTAATGTAAAACTTAAGACTGAAGATTTTATTATATCGTTTCAAAGTAAAAAATATAAAAAATAAAAGGTGTAGTAATGTCCACCCCGAGTCCAAGCAACATTATGGTTTAACATTGTAGAGACTGCCTTGCAGATCTGCCCCAATGCTAAGAAAAGAACTATAAAATATTTAACCAAAGATCAAGTCATAAATCACTTGCTGATATACCTCATAACTCACACCCCAGCTAGCTGTTCAGTAATTCTCGTCCTCCCCTCCCTCCGAGCTCTTGCAATCCTTCCAACACCACTACTCTGTGCACCTTTCACTAATTGGAAGACAATCATCTCCCTCTCTACTCGTTCTTGTTCGCTTCTACATACACTGTCTCTTTCTCTCTCCATCTCTTTTAATATTTTGTGTGTGTGTTTGGGGAAGAGCTCGTAATATTCTTTCTTTCCAACCCAAATTATTTCCCATCTTCCATTATTGTCCACTAAAACCAGTTCTCCCACCAATAATGGCCATGAGACACTTTTTCACTTTCTCCAAATTGAAGCTTCATATCACTAGGTAGACCATGGAGTCATGATTGATGAAGTTGACCCAAGATATGATGAAGAGACTTAAAGCGTGTTCCCAATTTTCGAGAGACGGATCATAAACTGAGCAACAGAGCACTGCCATGAGTTTAAAGTGATCGAAGGGCAGCAGATTCTTAAGCTAGGATAAAGAGTGCATAGAACCAAAATCAATTAATATCATATATTATTTTTTCATTTTTCATTATTTATTTATTTATTTATTTATTTTTGCGCATTCAGATGAGACAAACAAAAGAAGATGAAAGATTAATACAGTAACTTCACTATAGCCTTGAGCCTTTTTATTTGTACTTCCCCTTGACATTTTATCTTTCTTCATTCCCTGTTTTTCCCTGTGTTCCTTTCCTAGAGCAATCATTTGCTATCACATTTTATCAGCCTCATTCGCTCATCTTCTTTGCAGGTGCTTGTACACACAAGCACACACTAGTTGTGCTAAGCATCCACCTCATTCAACCATTTCCCTCTAACAACTCTATTTCAAGAAACCACGATTCACCATATTTGGTGCCCTTTAATTTCTTTAAAATCATATACACAATTTTTTGTCACAGTGTATGCAATAATAAAGCGCGCCTTGGAATGGCACCCACACTCTGATAGCGCTGTATTGTGCTTTGAACACCGGAAGTAGCCAATACTTCACTAACTATCATTGAACTTCTCTTTTCTAGTTTCACTTTCTAGGCTAATGATAACATTTGACACTGGCCACCAAGAAGGGTATTTCACTCGGAGATAATTTTTATTTCCAGATGTTAGCATATGAAACACTGAAATGAAAAGCAAAGAGTAATATCTACGATGAATTTTGTTGATAGATTAGAAAAGGCTTACAATTAGAGCAGCTGAACGACAGAATGCAGCACTACCATTGCTTGTACTATTATAGTCATCATATTCAGCTTCAAAGAACTGACGTTCTGCATCAGCAATTGCCAAAAGACGACGATCGTTCACATCAAGAGGTGTCCCAGAAATTTGCCACACTCCCCTGAAAGACAGATTAAACAACCTAAACATCATAAAATATATGACATGACTATCCTTGATAGTCCCAAATCACAATGAAAAAAGTANGTACGGGTAGACAAGAAAGACAGGAGATGCAAAGAACACTAATTTAGCCCATGTTTGATCCACATTCTTCCCAAAATTCATTCTTTCAATACTCATTTTTAACCACACATTCTTCAATAAAATAATATTACACACAAATCCAATACTTTTCCTTATTTTTTAACCACATATTTTCCATCACAGCACATCACAAAACAAAATGCATTTTCTTCTCAATAATGTGCATCAAACACCCCCTTAATAAAATAAAAGCTGCTTTCATCACGAATGTACAAAGGACAAGATTTTAATACGTGAAAACCGAACCCACCTGATATCTAGGGCAGTCTCATCAGGATGAGGCCGTCGGGGAGCAGTATAACCAGGTTGATAAGGCTGCACATACAAAGGGAAATACAGCATCATAAAGATGAATTATCATGTTAAAAGTATAAGGGAAAATTGCAGCAGCAGTCCGTAACCTTTTCAATTTTTGCAAACTTTACTCTAACCTTCAATTTGTGCTAACAAAGATCTATAACCTTTCAGAAATATGCATATGGAGTCCAAATGTATGGAATCTATCCACTTTTCCATTAGTTGACCAAGAAAATGATTTTCACCACCTTATTAATTATTATTTCTATAAGGATAAAATGGTAACTTTATCTCTTTTCATATAAAAAAATTAAAATAATTAAATAAAAAATAAAAAACTATCATCTTCCACCACTATCCGATCCCTATCCATATCTAAACTCCTACTCTTACCCCAAAACCCAACCTTGGCTATCCATCACCACCCAAAATCCACCCACCGCTGTCACTACCATCACCTGAATCCACAACCTCTACTACTCTCTCCTTCACTACCAAATGGAACCCAAACGAGAAATCAAAATCGAAGCCACCACCACCTTGCCTCAAAATCGAAGCCATTACCACCTTCAACTGCAATAGCAAGCTAGATATGGGGAAAGAACCACATATATGGACCAATTCTCCTGCAAGTAACCTGCTAGAGCAAGGTCTCAACCCTTCTTACAATGGCAAGTTTGTGCTCTCAACATTATTCCCATGAAAGCTTTTTTGAGGATCAAAATCGTTGTATCCCAGTTTAAATATCCCTGTTTGTGACGTTGCCCCAAGTGGCATTCAATATCTGAACGATGGTTTGGTGCCAATTGCTCAATCTTTTGCACTCCTATCTGCATATGAAAATAGCTCAAGTTCTGACCATCCACCATTCTCAAGTTCAATCCACCATTCTCAAGTTCAATTTGCGGCTGCTATCTCGCTATATATGGCAACTTTGGCTCTAATCCTGGTTAGGTGATGTAGCTAGAGCTCCCTTCACCACCTATGATTTCTAAAATGCTTCAAAACAAATTTCTCCCAGTCGAACATACCCTTTTTAGGTGCAAAGTTCTCTACCAAGTCTCTCTCTTTATTTGTATCAACTATTAGCGCAAGGCATTTCATCTCTGATTTTCAAATTTCCTTCGAATTTTGAAAGCAATTGAGCACCAAGCTTGGAAGAACTGAGCAACACGACCACTCCTCAAGTGGTGGCTGCTTCGTGGTCTAACAACCAGTTCATGTAGGCGGTAACGGTAGCTAAGGCCATTGAGAAAGCTTGGACCAAGAAACAAATTTTGGTTGAAACAGATTTTGGATCAATAAAGCTTGAGAATCGGTTCTGCAAATGTCTAAGAGAGTAATTCATTTGCTGATTTTCCAATTGCTGCTGCTGCTGGAATTGACCTTAGATTTGAAGGATCTAGGAAGGGATAAGGAGATTTAGCCCAATAGTACTATCGTTTTGGTAGATGTCCTCTGAGTTTGTAGTAGAAATGTTTGGTGGTTGTGGATTGTAGGAGGAGGTGGACTTGTAGTGGTGGTGGTTCCCCCAAATATGGCTTTCCGTTGCCGTTGGTGGTCGCCCTCATCTCTAGATCTGAAATACATTCAATCTCCTTGTCAGCTTGGTGATGGTGGTGTGGTGGTTCCGCCACCTGAACTTATTTCTTTATTTCTACAGATTCATTGAGGCAAGGTGGTGGTGGCTATGGATTTGATGGCAGTGGCGGCAGCAAACTGTGGTAGGTGATGGTGGGTAGAGTGATTTTGGTTTTGGGTAGGGGGTGGGGTTTGGATGGGATGGGATGGAGTAGGAGTAGGAGTAGGAGTAGGAGTGGAAGATGATGATGATTTTTATTTTATCATTTTTATATGAAACGATATAAAGTTATATTTTACCCTTATAGAAATTATTAATAATGTGGTCAAAATCATTTTTTTGTAGCGGAAAAGTGGACAGCAGATGTGCATATTTATGAGAGGTTAGGGACATCCATTGGCACAAAATGAAGGTTAAAGTAACATTGACAAAAATTGAAAATGTTAGGGACTGTTGCCGCAATTTTCCCAAAGTATTAAGTTCATTACACTAATTCCAGATCACACTTGAACTTCATTAGGTAATCCCATACTCTAGGGATATATGTATAATTTTCAGAAATTCAAAGGTGACTCAATTAAAACAAGGAAAGACCTTAGTAAAACAATAAAAATAATAAATGCAATAGTTATGATATTCCAAAAGACCAGACTCAGTATACTTGTTAACCAGATGAAAGTATGTGCACACACATGCTTTAGATATTTAATACATTTCAGGAGGATGTACAGTTTAGAATGACCATTTTTTTCACCCATCCAAGATTTCAAAAGGCATTTTTGTTTCCGACCGACTTCTGCACAATAGTCACAATTCATGATTTTAACAAATATACTTCCCAATGATTAATGCTTTCTGTGCAAACGTCAACAGAGTGATCGAGTTTGTATTTGAAACCTTAAATGTCACTTTGAAGGGCTAAAGTTAGCAAAAGCATTCAAGAAATTTTAAAATGTTTGATATTTCCAAATATAATGAACATGGCAAGAGAATGAAAACGTAAGGAGCAAGAAATACCTGATGGCAGATCTCACAAGTAATGTCGCCCTTCTCATTGCACCAGTGTTGAACACATTTTCTGTGGGCATACTACAAAAGAATAGTACTCACAAATATCATTAACGAGCCAATTAAGAAATTGAGGTGCTTGGGGAAAAGGGGTGGGAGGGAAAATATTTTATATGATACGACTGGAGGAAATGAAGAAGTTAATGGATCGTAGAATAGGGAGTCCCTTATAATTAGGAAAATTTGTCAGGATTTGCATTATTCGCCCGGGCACAAATAATCTGAGCATCTTTTAGCCTCCTCAACATTCACAAAGTTTAGATTCAATCTGTAAATGCATATATTAGACATTCATCTGTATGTATAGGCAAAATAAAAGACCTCAATATCCCCACCCCACTCCCCAAACCTCCTCCACCAAGGGGAGCCAATAGAGACTGATGGATAATGTTATAAGCATAAATCAACATCATAAAGTTATAAGCATAAACCAACATCAGAACTAAGATGAGAAATTAAAATGGAATCCTTTATTATGCTGAGAAAAAAGTAGAAGTATTACAGTGTTCTATTCCAAACACGCTCTTCTTAACAAGATACTGCAATCCCATTAACTTTCTATATTCTAGTTCCAACCACGCGAACCCAATTTTGCTGCATGAACCTAACGCATTAAAGTTGGAATCTGAAATGATATTTTCAACTTTTTATTTTTTACAGTTACAACTCCAGAGCTCGAAAGTCAACAAATCCATACATAATCCAGCTTTAATATAAATTCAATGGTGAAAGAAAAACTTACTTTTTTCTTTTAATGTCAAAATCACTATAAAATCTGAACTTTAAGTACCTCAATACAACCTCTATTTTGAAAACTAAAAAAATGCATCAATAGATGTAGCATATTGCAATTTGCACTTGTTCAAATAAAGATAGATAGGATGCAAATATGTAAACTTGAAGCCAATTTATAGTCCCAAGGACAATAAAACAAGAAGATAAGAAGTAAGGATTGAAATTAATGTTTTTACTAACAAAGATGCAGATAATTTTCAAATAATCCAAGTCAAAACATGATAAGGAATATTAATATTTACCTTAAGACTCCCACTGCATGCACAAGGGCTCTCCAAATTATTTAGAGAATCATCATCCTGGCAAATGCGGCACTCAGCCACCCCAATCAGCAGCGCCTCCTCATTCTCCTCCTCCTCCTCCACCACCACAACCTTTGGTCCCGGAGCCTCCATTGAAGACGAGGACCCCACCATTTCAGGCTTCTTTACAGCGGCCTCGTGAACCAACTGGGCTGGACCTATCGCAGCCTCCTCGGGCTTCAATAGCCGGCCCACTTGCACCACCAAATGATCACCCATTCAGACCTTCGAACACCAACACTACCAGAAACAACTTCACGAGAAATCACAAAAATCAACCCCTCAAATTACAGTAGAATAAATTCCTTACTCGTCATTTTCACAATGTCTTGATATTTTGATACATTTAGAAAATAACACCTAAAAGTTTCCCTCGGTATTTAGAGAAAACCGATTCCATAAGATCATTAATTCTTCAATTCTAAATCAAAAAATAACATTTTTTTTCGGTTATGAATTCAAAAAACTCTATTTTCATTAAAAAAAAAAAGACATTATGGGTCTTTAAAGAGATGTTGAAAGTGAAATGAAATCCACTGATCACGCTGGAATATGCAGCGGGATCAGAGAATGTCTCAAGGATGTAACCTAAAACGAAACCCAGTTACATATAATACAGAAGAACAAAATGTACCTCAAGAGAAAACCAACGGAAATCAATTTGAAATGAAATCGCGAGTTTCTTGCTTGACCAAAGAAAGAAATTATATATACAGATTACGGAGTCTTTACGCGTTTTGGTTTGCGTTTAGTCTTTTGGGTAATCTTGACTTACTCGTATATTTGGGTGTGTGCGCGTGCGTGTAGATAGATAGGGGTGTGTGTGCATATCAGCTTTGGATTTTTGGAGACGCATTTTTTGGGACCCAAACTATTGGAAATGTGGCAGAAGGGCCCTGAACTTATTATTCTGGCGGCTGTACTTCTCAATAATTTATTTATCTAGTAGTTGACTTAGAAGTGATGAACCATTTTCACTTTCGTCCCGTTAGATATTTTTGTCACCTTATCTTATTTTCATACTCGGTTAAAGCGAAACGAGACGAAACGAGTTCGAGACCCCCTCCATTTATCGTCTTGATTGTTTTTTTTTTTCTTTTAGTTAGTAAATATTATTACTTTTTTTTTTAATTTGTTAAGAATAATTCACGTTNCAAAATGCTTCACAAATGAATAGTAAATAGTGGGTTCCCTCTTTAAGATAGTAGGGATATACTGGCAATTAAATTAAAGAAAAAAACAAAAATTAAACACAAAAATCACCCCACCTATCCCCTTCTTCCCCCACCCTTATCCCAAAATCACTAATAGCAGCGCCGACGCCGACGCCACCGCCACCCATCCTACACCGGTACCATGGCTCCTTCTACCACCACTCCCAACCGCCGAAAATGTTAAGATTTTCTCACCCACTACCAAAATCGTCGACACCCACCAAGCATCACCGCTACCAAAATCGCCACGACAACAACCTTCAATAACTGGGGCGTTTGGTTTACTCTGTTTTTGTGATTGGGTGGACTAGAGCAGCATTAAAACCCATGAATCTTCTGCATAGATGAACAAGGTTAAACCTACTGAGCAATAAGTAGAAATCCCGAGAATAAATCAAGGAAAAAAGGGGGGGGGTGAAAATAGCAAGAAATGAAAATCAATTGGACCATGCTGCCTGGCAACAATTGTGATGAAAATAGTTGTGGGTTGCATCAAATTATTGTCATTTCTGGCTCTGCGCATGTTACTTGAATCGATTGAAAATGGGGGCAGGATTGAATATTCTGGAGGTGATTGTTCGGGTCGATTGGGTCATCGACAATTTTGGTGTGTTTTGACCTTGTTTCCCACAAAGCATTTGACCTTGTGTTTGATGATTTTATTTTATTTTTTTAATTTATTTATCAATGAATTGTGTTATAATTGTGTTTTCTATTGAAAAATGTAAATTTACAATTTTATCATTTTTAAATTAGTCAAAATTATGGTCAATATTAATTATGTTGTTAATTAACAATCAAATTAATGATTTTCATCTATTTGAACTCCAGTGCAAATTTCTGAAAAGTTTGGTATCATGGGTATCACAAAGTAAAGGTTTGAGTCAAGTCTGCTTAAAAATCAAAGATTTGGTGTCGTTGCTACAAGTTTTCCTATAGTTATTAAAATAATATTTGTAATTTTTTTTTTTTTTAAAAATACATTTTTCATTCGTACAACATGTCCTATTCTTATCGACATCTTCCCGCATCATGCAAGGTTAAAATTGTTGTAGTATTACACAAACATAAATCACCAAAACTATAAATTACTATACACTGCATTAGTGAACATCCACAATTATAAATCAAAATCCAAACTTGTTATACACATCAAATACTAACATTCACCCTCCATAAGAAATTCAAAACCTATTATTACACCCAAAAAAAAAAATGATAACAAAGAAACTTTAACGCACATTTGTGTTATTTCATTTCACTTACTCCCTGTTTGGTGGCCTCTAATTTTTAATTTTTTTTAAAAAAATTATGTCTTGAATAGTATGTGTAGGAAAATGTGTAGTTAAAAGTAGGGATAACAAAAAAATCAAACAAACTCAATACCCGCAAGGCCCCCCCCCTAACGGGGTGGGGATAATCCGCTTAATCGAGTATTCGAGGTGGGGATGGAGTGAGAAATTTTGTCCCGGAGCGGGTTCAGGGCAGGGGTGGGAGCGGGACGGGTAATGGGCACCCCGCCCTGTTAAATTTTTTTTCTTTTTTTAATTCAATACTTTAAATGAAAAATTTCATTAGTTCTAATAGAAAATGACGACTAAAATTATTTGTCTAAATCTAATGAATATGGTAGTAAACGGGGCAATTACCCCATCCTGCCTTAAACAAGTAACAAGCAAGGAATTGCTTGACGGGGAGGGCGGCAGGGGAGGTTGCTCCGACCCCGCCCCGCCCCGCCCCGTTGCCATCCCTATTAAAAAATAGAAAAAAAAAATTGGGTTTACGTGTAGAATATCTTATTGTGTGAATATGTAGCTAAAAATAAATATAAGAAATAAATTAAGTTAAAGTAAAGGGAATCAAAACAAGGGTTTAATATATATACAAATTATATTGTTTAATTATTTTACGAAAAATAAAAATATTTACATATACTCATTGTAAAATGTAATTCATTTGAGTTGCAGCTTATCGATGTCATACATATAGATTTCACAATTGCTGATTTTCAGGCTGAACTAATGAGTTTTGAAACTCTCATTGATGCACAAATATCACCTGTCATTGACCAACACCGAAGCAGGATGCGATCGATCTTGTTGTCCTTTACTCAAAAATCAATTCCAGTCACTATAAAATAGTAATCATTATCAAGACAAAGTTGGTTAATTGATAATAGATTGGCAGAAGCATTTGGACAGCGAATGACATTTTTTAGTTTAAAAGACACATGATCAAAATTTCAAGTTGAAGAACCAGTATGTTTGATATCTAAACCTGAGTCATTACCAACTTGGATAGTATCATCACCCTCGTATAACTCTTGGTTCATTAAATTTGAAGCATAGGCAGTAATGTGAGTATTTGCGCCTTTGTCTGTATAACCAACAAGTTGATCATAGGAGTTGTTTAATTCAAAAGCCATAGCAGCAAGATCAACAGGTGGTAATCGCCGAAAAACCAAATCGGTGATAACAATCGAGAGCAGTATGTCTTCTTTTACCACAAATTTGACAGATTGGCCTGTCATTGGTAGATTGAATAGGACGAGAGGTAGTGTTGAACTATTGTCCCCGATTTTGAATGGAAAATGACTGCTGCATTTGGGCCCTGGAGGTAAATGTCTATGGTTTTGGCTTCTTTAGAAAGTGTGGTGCTTTTCCTTTGGCTGCTGTATAGGCAAAGTGTTGGTGGATGATAGGAAATATATGTGAATCAATGAGAGTTTCCAAACTCAATAGTTCGGCCTGAAAATCATCAATTGTGAAATCTTTTTCACGGTAGGCGAAATTGAATGATGTTATAAATGGAGAAGGTAAATCGAAATCCTTCCAAGAGAGAGCTAATCAAGTCCTGATCATCAACAACTTTGTCAGTAGCTGTTAATTGATCAGCCAAACCTTTTGCTTCCTCTAGAAAATAAATGCAACATCGCTGGCCTTGGGTATTGGTTTGGAGTTGTCTCTTTAAAAGAGCAATCCAAGACATAGAATTGGAGGAAAATCGAGTTTGAAGAGCATCCCACACTTGTTTTGAGGTCTTCATGCCATGATCAGTGAAGACTAGCTTCTCTGTGATAGGAGCAAGCAAGCAATCAACTTAGGACACATGTGTCTTTCTTTGACCACACTGAGTAAGCTGGATTAAGGGATCCATCTGAAAGTTTTTGGTAGAGGATTTACCTCTCCATCCACAAGATCAGCAAGATCATAGTTCTTCAGAAAGACCATGAATTGGACGCTCCAAGGCAGGTAGTTGGGGTCGACCAATTTTTGAGATACTGGTTGGAAATTTATAGTAGGTTGAGGGAATAAGGTAGTCGTGTCAGTGGAGGTAGTAGAGTCTGTGGCCATTGTATGGAGAATTTTGTGTGATGCAGAAGCGTATTAGCAAGATTAGACATTTGCCATTTTTATTTAGGCTCTGATACCAAAAAAGAACAAAAACTGAGTACAGAATTTATGAAACAGTTTTTGAATATCAGTTTTTGAATCAATAAGCTTTACTTGTTATTTTCTTTGTATTGGTTGTAACATGTATAGCTTTTACATGTAACAAACTAGAGAAATTGAAGGAATACAAAAAGACTAACATTTATCAAACATTTGAATTAACTAAAACTGATTAGGAAAATCTGTAAAAGAATCAGCTGCTGTTGCATTATTAGTTGAAGGATATAGTTGTGGAGATATATTTTGGTGAAACTCTATATTATTTGTAGGAGAGGGAGAGGTTCTTTCAGAAATTTTGGGGAGGATTGTCCAGCAAATTAGTAGATATTCAAGAAGTGATATGTGGGGTTTGGCTGGCTGGTATTGAAGGAATTTGAATTGAATTAAAATTATTATTCAAAAGGATTGGAATTGAATTTGAATTAGAAGATAAACCCGGTGACATCATGGCAGCATTGTCTGAAGAAATGTGGCATTTATATTTTGCTGGAAACGAATCCTCATAAAAAACTACGTGTCTTGAAATATAAACCCTACTAGTTTCAAAATCTAAGCACCTATATCCCTTTTGTTGGCCAGCATATCCTAGGAAAAGGCATTGCTTACTATGAAAAGACAACTTATCATCTTCATAGGGCTGTAAATAGGGATAACAAGAGCATCTAAATGTCTTAAAGGGAACTGTATGATGGTAGTCTTTTATGAAGCACGTAATATGGTGACAAGTTGTTTATAAATTTGGTTGGCAAGCTATTTATGAAGAACACATATGTAAGAAAAGCATCAGCCCAATATTTATTTGATAAGCGTGTTGTTGCTAATAAAGTTAAACCAGTTTCTTGAATATGCCGATGTTTTCTTTCTAAAATACCATTTTGTTGTGATGTGTATGGACAAGTTAATCTTTAAAATATCTCATGTTATGCTAAAATAGATTTAAATTCGTTAGAAAGGTATTCTCCACCATTATTTGATTGTAAATTTTCCACAATAGCCTTATACTGCTGAAAAATAAGAAATACATCAGATTTGTATTTCATGGGATACACCCATGTGAATCTACTAAGATCATTGACAAAGAGAACATAATAACAATAACCATCTATAAAATTTATTTGAGACACCCATACATCAATGTGAACTAATTGTAAAAGTCTTGTAGATTTTCTGGTGGAGTAAGCAAAAGGGAGTTTTGTAGCATTACCTAACAGACATGAACTACAAAAACTTAATTTATTAGAAGATTTAGAAATCGATAAATAACTACTCAAATGATCTAATATTGACTTGGTAGGGTGGCCTAGGTGATTGTGCCAGTGATCCAACGAGGACTTTATTCCTAGAGTGGCCAGTAAGGCACCGCAATTTGTTGGAGGAGCTCTTGTGACCAGCAAGTGGATAAAGTTCATTTTCAACCAGACCCTGAAGCCCTGAAGCATGATACGATCGGTCTTATTGCCCTTTGCACAAAAATCAATTCCAATCAGGATAAAAATAGCCATCATTATCAACACAAAGTTGGTTAATTAATAATAGATTGGCAGAAGCATTTGGACAATGAAGGATATTTTTTAGTTTGAAAGAGGCATGATCAAAATTTCAAGTTGAAGAACCAATATGTTTGATGTCTAAACCTGAGTCATTACCAACTTAGACATTATCATCACCCTCGTAGGACTCCTGGTTCGTTAAATTTGCAGCATTGGCAGTAATGTGAGTGTTTGCCCCACTGTCTGCGTACCAAACATGTTGATAATAGGAGTTGTTTGCTTCGGTAGCCATAGCAGCAAGATCAACATGTGGTAATCGCCAAAAAATCAAACCGGTGTTAACAATCAAGAGCATTATGTTCTTTGGCTGCTGCATAGGCAAAGTGTTGGTGAATGACACGAGATATTGTACATCAATGAGAGTTTCAAAACTAAATAGTTCGGCTTAAAAATCATCAATTGTGAAATCTTTTTCACGGCAGGCAAAATTGAATGATTTTATAAATGGAGTGAAGGTGGATCGAAGTCCACCCAAGAGAAAGCTGATTAAGTTCTAATCATCAACAGCTTTGCCAACAGTTGCTAATTGATCAACCAAACCTTTTGCTTCCTCTAGAAAATCAATGCAAGATCGCTGGCCTTGGGTAATGGTTTGTAGTTGTCTCTTCAAAAGAGCAATCCGAGACCTAGAAGTGGAGAAAAATCGAGTTTGAAGAGCATCCCACACTTGTTTTGAGGCCTTCATGCCATGAACAGTGAAGACTAGCTTCTCTGTGACAGAAGCAAGCAACCAACTTAGGACACATGTCTTTCTTTTGACCACGCTGAGTAAGCTGGATTAAGGGATCCATTTGAGAGAGTTTTTGGTGGTAGAGTCTTCAAAAAGACCATGAATTGGACGCTCCAAGGTAGGCAGTTGGAGCCGACCAATTTTTGAGATACATGCTGGAAATTTGATCGGATAGTAGGTTGAGGGAGGGAGGTGGTGGAGTCAGTGGAGGTGGTGGAGTCACTGGCCATTGTATGGAGAAGTTTATGTGATGCGAAAGTGTATTAGCAAAATTAGGCGTTTGCCATTTTTAGGCTCTGATATCAAGATAGAACAAAAACTGAGTACATAATTTATGAAACAATTTTTAAATCAATAAGCTTTTCTTATTATTTTCTTTGCATTGGTTGTAACATATATATGGTTTTTACTTGTAACAAACTAGAGATTGAAGGAATACAAAAGACTAACATTTATCAAAATTTTGAATTAAATAAAACTGATCAGGAAAATCTACAGAAGAATGAGCTACTGTATCAGTTGAAGGATCTGATTTGCTTGATTTCCTCAATTGATTGTTGACTATATGAGTAGATATCCTAACTGATGAGGACCCCATCATTTAAGGCTTCTTTACAGCGGCCTCGTGAACCGACTGTTGGACCTATTGCAGCCTCATCCGGCTTCAATAGTTGGTCCGCTTGCACTGCCAAATGATCACCCATTTACACTGGCGGACCCAGGAGTGAAATCTAAAAAGTCACCATGATGCTAAAGAATCTGATAGGGGCTATATAGATTTCAAGGCATTTTGTATTTATGTAGTAATGAATCATTAACGGTTGTTCAACCCCTTGTTTTCCTGAATGAAATTGTAAAATTGCAGCAAACGGCATATACAGGAATGTTAAGTGCGCGCTCTAAACCATTTACAGGAATGATATTGAAATATGGGCAATATCCCACCATTGACTTGTATGTCCGTAAGTCAAATGACTTCAAATTCATATATCAAATTCTAACTAAAACATGGCCAACTTTTCAGTGATGCTCCACATCAATGTCACAAGCCATTCGTAATTCTAAAACAATAGCCGAAAAGCCAAACTTACAATATCGAATGAAACTTCAAAAATAAATAGATCAAACACCAAGGTAGCTTAAAGATGAAATTAGTTGCAACCATCTACTTGAATTTTACATGAGAAAAAAGCACCAATTAACCCACCATAAGTAAGCAGGTATTCATCAACCTGCTTTAGTAGAATTTAGTAGCATTATTTACAAAACTTCCATAAAAGCACTGCGGATGTGATTTTAGGAATAGAAATATAAACACAGGTGCATCCCTTAACTTCCAAAAAAACAGAAATTTCTTGCAAATACAGTGCATCCCTTACTATTAGGGCAAGCTGAAATTTCCAAAAAGATGAGTTCTTCTGCCTGTACACTGCATGGATTTTGCCATTCAGATTGACGTTCGAAGAAGTCACCTCATCTATGTCTACGCCTCATCCAGATTTCCAATTATACTTGCTGCTAGAAGACCTCCACTGCCAGGGAAACTCTCAGTTAAAGGAAGTTCTTCGCTAGAAGACCTCCACTGCCACGGCACCAAACCTTTAAAAAACAGGCACCCAGAGTCCAATTTAACAGAAACGGTTAGTTTGACTGTTAGTTGACAAGAGAATTGACATTGACCATAATTTTGACTCATTTTAAAAGGATAAAATGATAACTTTACATTTTCTATAATAAAATAATTAAAAAAAACCCCCAAACCCCACGTAACCACCCCACCCAAACCTAAAACCAAAAACCAGAACCCACCTCACCTCACCTCTGATTCCAAAACCAGCTGTGGACTTGGGCTCCAACGCTATCTCTACCTAAATAGACTATTCCAAAATCAGCATAATTATTAAGCCATGCTTCATGCCAAAAGTGAGAAATAATCCAATTCAGTGCAAGCCATGAATCTTCATAAGCCATTGGGAGTGGGCATTCGCCGTTAATGGTGCTCTTTTGGTACACGATTTTTATTCTTTTGTGGCTTGAAGCCTTTTCTGTTTCTTTATATAATTCTTGAATTTGGAAATTTCAAAGCCATTGGGGTAGGATTTCAATGGCTTCAATTGTGAAAGTTTTTGGGCATCACCCCATTTTGCTTTGAATGTGAACAAGAAATGTCATTCTAGATCTAGATTTCAATGTTCAGCTAGTGGGGATTCGGCTGATGCTACATTACCTCTTGAATTAGTTAAAGTAAATGGGATTGTTAATGGGGATTCGACATTTCTGTGGAGCTTGCCATTAATGGTGGCCATGACGGTGTAATTTCTGTGTAATTTGTGTGCGTGCACATTTTGGGTTTGGGTTTAGATTTTCTTGAATATACACAGGTGGAGAGGATTTTGGTTGGGAAAAGATTGAACTTGTTTGGATGGGGTGCCGACGATCGTGCCGGCATTGTGTGACGGGTGGTGGAGACTGATTTTCGGGGGTGGGAGTGGGAAAGGTGAAGGAGATAACATTACTTTTTTCCTTTTTTGTTATTTAAGTTTTTATTAAAATTGTGACGTTACTATTTTGCTTTTTTTTAAAATTGATCAAAGTTTACTATTATGATCAACTATCGGTCAATGGATGATTACTATTAGGCCGCTGGGTGCTAGTTTTTTAAAGATTTGGTACTGTGGGTGACACAAATAAAAGGTTTGGGTAAAGTCTGAAACTAAATAAAAGATTTGATATCGTAGCTGCAATCCTCCCTAAAAAATATGATAAATTAAACTAAGCTTAGTAATATTAACAATTTAAATAAGAATTTCATTTCTCCAAGTTGTAGAGTAATATTCTCCTCACTTTTGGTTATGGACAAAATAATAAAGTTAACTTAGTAGAAAACTAAAATTCTTATCATAAATATGTATATCAGTCGGTCATTCTAAAGTGATTTGTTTCCCGATATAAAAAAACTTGGAGTTTTTCGAGTTCCTGTCAAAATTAATGTCCCCAGATATACTTTGAGAAATTGGGGTGATCTTGAATATCCCTCAACCTTTCACAGTAAGAACAAAGAGGTTGTCTCAAGTCATTCGGATTAGTCATAATCACTTGAAGCAGCTAATGAAGCCGCTTAGTGAAGATAAAGCCGTAAGCGTCAACATTGAATTAAAAAAACTCATTACAACAAACACAGTAAAGATTCAAAAAATACCGCAGCATAACTTACGAAATCGTCGGACGAAGGTAGCTTGCACAAAGGAATTCGATTTCTTGCCTATTTCTGGAGTTAGGGTTTGGAAAGTCGAGTGGATCTCAACCATTTTGAGGTTTTGGAGTGGAGCTTCAAGAGAAATTGATTTGGGGAATTTTTGTATTTTGAGGGATTTGGGGGTTTTAGTTCAATTGGGAAGAGACTCATTTGAGGGGTTAAATCTTCAAAAAGGCGTGTTTGGCTGTGATTTAGCGCTGATTTCGCAGTTACATCATATTTGGAAAGATTTAAAAGACCAGCTCAACTCTTCGTCCACCGCGTCAGTACATTTACTAACAGATTTCAACCAGTGATTAATGGACAGTAACAGACTAAATTTTAGTGGCCAATGAGACAATTAACATCACATTTGGAAAGATTTAAAAGACCAGCTCAACTCTCCGTCCTTCGCGTCAGTACATTTACTAACAGATTTCAACCAGTGATTAATGGACAGTAACAGACTAAATTTTAGTGGCCAATGAGACAATTAACATCACATTTGGAAAGATTTAAAAGACCAGCTCAACTCTCCGTCCTCCGCGTCAGTACATTTACTAACAGATTTCAACCAGTGATTAATGGACAGTAACAGACTAAATTTTAGTGGCCAATGAGACAATTTTGGACGATGAGTAAGCCATGATATGGTACATAGTTCACTAGCCCAAAAAACATTTAACTCGTAATCCACTAATCACACTGGAATATGCAGCGGGGTCAAATAAACATTTAACTCGTAATCCACTAAACATTTAACTCGTAATCCCTGATCAATGATGTGCTCCCAAAAATTTTGGCTCAAAGTCGTATTTTTCTGATACATATATTTATTAGTGGAAAAGTTTTTTACGAGATAATGACACGTGTTCAAATGCTGGCCCTTTGTCGTTTAAAAAATAATAATAATAATAATAAGGAGGGAACCCACTCTTCATTTTAAACTTCCAAAATGCCCTTCATATTGGAAATATATGATATTTAGCGCTTGAATGGGAAATCATAAAAGACGGGATTATAATCAATAACTAATTTTAATAATAACACATTTTATGAAATTCACAAATTTTATCAATTTTTCTATCACACAATTAATTCTATTTTCGTTGGGGACAGGGAAGGGTCAAATCCAATTCCTTAATCCATTTGTCTACATCTGTCCCTCTTAAATTTTTTTGTTTTTTATTTTAAGACAAAATGCCGAATTTCGACCATTTCATTTAAAGAAAAAATGGGTTATCAAAAGTGTCATTTCTTACAAAAAAATAAAAAAAAGAAAAAAAATAACTCTTAAAAGTAAATCTAAATTTCTTATTTCGTTCAAGAGTATACTCTTAAAGATTCACATCAAACTAGTGCTCAAAGACACCTATAGAATTCTGCATAAAGTCAAGTAGATTGTTAGAGATGCTCTAATAGTATAACCGTTTTGGATAATGTAATCGGTGACATTTAAAGTACTTGTTATGGATTGTTATGTTTTCCATGATGGTTATGTTTCTAGATATCATAAAATTATTAAAAATAATAATTGTAATTTTTTTAAAATAAAATACTTTGTTCATTCTTATGATGTGTTCTATTCTTATCGACCTCTTTCCCGCACAAGGAAGGTTAAAATTGTTGTAGTATTGCACAAACATAAATCACCAAAACTATAAACTATTATACACTGCATTAGTGAACATCCACAATTATAAATCAAAATCCAAACTTGTAATACACATCAAATACCGACATTCTAAATTCAAAACCTATTATTACACAAAAAATAAAAAAATGAAAACAAATGAAACTTTAACACACATTTGTGGCATTTCATTTCACTTAATATACATACAAAATTATATTATTTAAGTAGTTTAAGAAAATTAAAATATTTACTTTGTACTCATTGTAAAATGTAATTCATTCGAGTTGCACCTTCTCGATGTCATACCGAAGAAAAGCCTTTTCATTTTTGAACTTTAAATGGAAAAATAAAATTTAATCCTCATGTGATCAAGTGATAGCTGTACTAAATATAATAAATGTTTTAATAGACATCTTTGACTTCTATTAGAAACACATAATTTCAGTCGAAGTCAAATATTATCCTCGTCTTCTATAATAAACACTTAATTTCCATCAAAGTCAAATATTAAGTCAATGGCACATTTATAACTTCTACTCATTATTATTCACATGTTTCGTAGGATTCATCATATTCATCATTATTCCTCTTCATAATTAATTTATAAAATTGCCGTTTTGAATGCTTAACTAATAATCAAATGTTGAATCATCCTAAGGATAATATGATTTGAAATATCAAAGAAGGAATGAGATTTCGCAAAAGAGTTTTGAATAATTTGTCATATGCTAGTTATGTGTCTCAGATTGAGTCAAAGAAGGTTGAGGAAGCCCTTAGGGATGAATAATGCCGGGTAAATGCCATGCATGAAAAGTTAAATCAGTATGTTAGGAACAGAGTCTGAGATCTAGTACCTAGACCTGATGATTGCAATGTTATCGGTACCAAGCGGATATTTAAAAATAAAATTGATGATCAAGGTACCACTACGAGAAATAAGGCTAGGTTGGTTGCCCAGGGATGCACTCAGGTTAAAGGTGTTGATTTTGGTGGGACATTTGCCCCCATGTTTAGGCTTGAATCCATTCGAATTCTTCTGGCAGTTGCATGTACCTTGGGTTTTAAATTGTACCAAATGGATGTCAAGAGTACGTTCCCGAATGGTGTTCTTTATGAAGAAGCTTATGTGGAATAACCTAAAGGGTTTGTTGATTTTAAATACCTGCACTATGTGTATAGGCTGAATAAAGCCTTATATGGGCTGAAACAAGCTTTGAGAGCTTGGTATGATCGGCTTATAGCATACCTCTTGGAACATGGCTTTACGAAAGATGGTGCTAATAGAACCTTGTTCATAAGAGTGTTGAGGATACCATTACCATAGCTCAGATCTATGTGGATGATATCGTCTTTGGTTCTCCTGTTGACTCCTTAGCTTATGAGTTTGCAGAGTGTATGAAGCAAGAATTTGAGATGAGCATGATTGAGGAATTGATGTATTTTCTTGGACTTCAAGTCAGGCATACTGATGAGGTATTATTCAAATCTCAATCGAAATAAGCCGAGAACCTTGTGAAACTATTTGGGTTAGACACCAAGAAACATACTAGAACTCCCATGAGCACCAGTATCAAGTTACGTTTGGATCCCACCGGAAAGAGTGTTGATCAAACTCTGTATAGGAGTATGATAGGTAGTCTACTTTATCTCACTGCTAGTAGACTTGACATTGCGTTTAGTGTTGGTGTCTATGCATGTTTTCAGGCTGATCCTAAGGAATCACACTTGAGTGCTGTTCGACGTATTATTAGATATGTCAATGGAACCGTTGATTATGGAATTATGTATTGTAGGGACTCTACTCTTGATCTTGTTGGCTATTCCGATGTCGATTCGGCTGGTAATGCCGATGACAGAAAGAGTTCCTCTGGTGGTTGCTTTTATGTTGGTGCTAACCTCGTTGCTTGGATGAGTAAGAAATAAAATTCTATCTCATTGCGTACAGCTGAGGCCAAGTACATTGCGGCAGGAAGCTATTGCACTCAATTTCTTTGGATGAAGCAAATGTTGAGTAATTATGAGATTGAACAAGGTGTTATGATTGTGTTTTATGATAATATTAGTGCTATCAATATTTCTAAAAACCCTGTTCAACACTCCCAAACTAAACATATTGACATCAGACATAATTTCATTCGAGAACTTGTGGAAACTCAAATTGTGATTCTTGAGCACATTTCTACTGAGAACCAATTAGCTGATCTATTTACTAAACCATTGGACGGTCTTCGGCTTGAGTCTCTCCGAACAGCTATTAGTATTTGTATTCCTCATTGATTGAGGTTATTTGGTGCATGCTAGTATGCTACTACTGATTGATATTATGATATGCATACATCATATTTATTTACTTGTTCATATGCACTTTCTTTTCTATTTTGTGCTTTGGTTGAATGTTTATGTATTGTGTGTTTGGTGCATTTAGTTTGTCATGCTCTTGATTACAAAACAGGGAGGGGAGGGGTTTGATTTGGAAATTGTCTTACAGGATGATGTCCCATACACTTGATTTTAGCATTGATGTTTAGCTTGTCATTTCTCACAAAAGTAAGGTTTGGAGTCCTACTACTAGAGGATTAGTGACACTTAACACATATGAGTCACTTATATCATTTACTCCATGGGTGCTTTAAGTTGGAGTTGTGGGAAACTTTACTGTTCACTGCATATACTTGTGATTAATTATACCTACTTTGTTGAGTTGTGATGTGATTTTTGCTTCGTTTCCTTCGACATTTGTGACAAAAAGGGAGAGAGATTTTTATATAGTTAGAGGGAGTTATACACATTTCTTGTTTAGAGTAGTTTGGTACATATTTCTTTAGGGGTTGATGGGGTGAGACATAGATACATTNAAAATGGGGAGATATTTTATTGTAAGGGGGAGCTATAGCTATGTCAATTTGCATTTTCCGTTTGAACAGCTACTTATGTCTTTAGGGGGCGAGGGGGTGAGACATAGATACATTTTGACATTTGACTTGATCTACATTGCATTGATTTTTACACTTATATCTTATGTCTTTTAGGGGTCGATGGGGGGTGAGACATAGATATACATTTTTAAGACATTGTATTTTTGATTGATATTGCATCTTCATGTCTTGAGGGGTCGTTGGGGAGAGACATAGATACATATACATACTATTCTAACACTTTGAGTGTTTGTAGTAAGGTAGTCTTATCATTACATTTGTATTACATATCATGCACTGAGGGGGAGCATGTACATTGTAGTTATGTTGCATTTTGTGCATGGCTATTTGAGTTTTTTTCTTGATGTTTTGTGGTATTAATGTGGTTATGGTATCTTGATTAACATTAATACTGCATCTCAAACTAACTTGCTTATTTCACTGACAATGCTTCTAAGTACTTTTTTGCTTATTTCCTGTATCACGTGCTTTTACACTAGTATGTGAGTTTTTGATTTCAGGATACACGATTAACAAAGTGGAAGTTGTATTTAGTTGGTTCTGTTAGACTTGAGTAGTTTTGATAGGTTGATTGTTGTTTTGTATTTAGTTTTATTACAGAATGCCAAAGGGAGAGTTTATTAGATTTATACTTTGTATTGACGATTCTGTTAACAAAAGGATCAACTTGAACGATTATAGGAGTTTAGGGACTTAATTGTAAAGTTTTATAACTAGTAGGTTAGCTTAGGGTTCGAGGTTTCATGCTTGGAACAAGAAGGATTCGCGTCGATTTTTTGCTAGCTGCTTTCCAGAGTGATGCTCGAGCAGATGAAATAGAGACTGCCTCGCTCGACCTTCGCCCCACTGTCGCTCGAGCGACAGGCCCTTAGCTCGAGCGACATGTCATCATCGCTCGAGCGACGCCTTTATGGCAAGACCTAATTTTCTATTTACGAGATTTTTTCTTAGCCCATTCAACCAAATTCATCCAACATATAAATAGAGGCGCTGCATTTTTCTGAAGAGAGAGATTGAACATCATATTAATCAGAGAGAATACATGCTTTACAAGAATCACAGTTCAATCCATCCATAGTTTATGCGCCAATCATTGAGAAAACATCAAAGAGCTAAATCAAACACTGAATTGGTTTCTTC
>CAIGRB010049327.1:0-15060 GCA_903798255.1 Fraxinus quadrangulata | reverse complement strand
GCATGTGTCGTCAACTTTACTGGTAGTCTGTAAGTTCTAGTGACAGTTATAGTGGATCTTTGACTAGCAAAGTGCCCGAAATTTTTTCACTCGTTCGGTTTTTCCGTGAACAATTCTGGTGTTGTTTACTGATTTGATATAACTGCGGTATTCAAAGATAGGCTAAATTAGGTGTATGACTAATCACCTAGACGTAATTAACTTGTGACTTGTTGCTTGTTAATTAAAGTGTTAATTTCGCATTTACACCTAATCATCCTCTCTAGGTATAATAGGGTCGAATCTTGCGTTTCTCGAAATAGAACATGCTAATTTGATGCCATTACTTAAACTCAAATAGTCTATCAATCAGAAGGAATGTAACATATAAGATTCTTCTATGAATTTTATATGCTTAAAATTTCCATTGAATAACTATTGATGAATCTAAAAAAAAAAAAAACATAGCAGAATTCTAACTATAAGAAGCTATATTATACATTTGTGTTTATTGAACCAAAATGGTATAAGCATTGCTTAAATGGTTAGTTGCTACGTATTAAATCCAATATTTCATTATAAACAATATTTTTTGTGCAACAAGTATGTAATTTATGTTTGATAGAAGGTTTAATCAAAACTTTTATATTTCCTCTTGTTCTAGCACTGGACAATGCAATATATAATTGACCATGTGAGAATACATGTTCAGGAAGATATAAGCCAACAAAATCTAGAGTTTGACCTTAAGTTTTGTTAACGGTCATAGCAAAATAAGAACGCACTAGAAACCGAGTTCTTTTAAATGGCACCGACTATTTATCGCTTTCAAGTAGAATGAATGGAATCCTAGATAAAACACTTGTTTTCCACAAAATTCTCATGTTCCAATTTTAGCTAAAATCACATTTTGTTTAAAGTTACGACAAATAAGTCTAGTCCTGTTGCATAAACCTTTAGAATGATTAATATTTCTAAGCAACATAATTGGATAGTTTTTTCAGATCAAGTTTATGTAGAGGGATACCATTCAGAGTTAGACCGTTTAAAAAATCTTCATGAATAAATCCTTCACTTTTATCAATGACTTCATCAAAATTAAAATACGTAAATTTGTCTTCTGGAATGTCTTTTAAGTAACATATTATTTATTAAATCTACATATTCATTTTTTGGGGTTAAAATAATTATATTCATCATAATATTTAAGTTGTCACCATATGTCTGAAAATTGGGAAACACAATCTTAATTAATTCTCCCAATGATTTTAATTCATCTTCAAAATTGATAACGATATCTTGAGGAAGATTAATCATTTGGCATGAATGTTCTTTCTCAGAATAGTTATTTCCACTAAGAAGACCATGTAAACGTGCTGCTTCACGATAAGTAGACAGAATAACACAATTAATTGTTCTCAAATCTTCAAAAGATTTTGGACCTTAAATATGATTTAGTAACATTCGTAAAAAATATCTCACCCTCAGATGGATTAGCAGCGACTATTCTACCAATAACATTTTTCTATTTTTGAGGACTCCAAATTTATATGGATGCATTCCATACAAAATGTGTAAGAAATTCTTTGTAGAGTAAAGTTCTTGCCTTTTGATTTGACATATTCATTTTAAAAAATTCAGTTAACATTGTCCAGTGAACAAAGTCTTTATTTTTAACTTTTGATAAATCATTTATCTCAATGTATGTAACTAACTGAGCATCTTTAGTATGTAACTATAAAGAAACTACTGCAGGAGACATAACAAATAAATCAAACTAAATATCCTCCACATAGCTTCAGGTGCAGGTATCTATGTAGTTTATTGGTAATTTATAATCTCATCAATAAAGTGCTCATTTTTTTCTTTATTCAGAGTAAAATGAATCCGATCATGTCCCTTATATACATACTTATATAAATATTTAACAGAAGAGCATATCTCTTCATTAATTGTGGCAATCATATTTAGCTAAAATGTAAGGATTATATGGTACAACCCATCTATTGTCTAATAAACAACCTCTTACTTTAACACTTACACCATCATTGCGATGCTTATAAAGTGGGTATGAATCATTACCTAACAAAGTATGTTGAATGTATTCTTTTGGATATTTATTTTTACATACATGATTGTTCTCCATGCGAATATTGTTAAGATTCAAATGCTCACAAGGATCATTCATCATATGTTTTACAACAGTAGCATTTAAGTGAGGGTATTCATTTCGGTATGGTATTTCACATACAACTTGTGAAGAGTTTCTAATCTTAAAACTTAGTTTCAGTATTAGGAGAAAATGAGCATGAGGTAATCATCTTTTTTGAAATTCAATCACATAAACATATGCAACTATAGGACCTAACAATTCTCTCTTAACCAAATCTATTTTTAGTTCTTCAAGCTTGGCATGAAATATGGTACTAACAAATCTGGCCTATTTTGTATTTCATCATTGTGTTTTAATTCACGTTTTATTTCTGGCCAATTTGGATTACATGTCATTGTCAAAAATACATTAGATTTTCCATATCTCTGAACTAAAGACATTGTATCAATATATCTTTTAGTCATATTTCTAAGACCCCCAATAAATCAAACAGGCAAAACTATTGATTTGCCAATTTTATAACCTTTGTTCTCACCATTTTGTATACTGTCTAAAATTCCCTGATAAAGTTCAGCTCTTATAGCATTTGATTATTGCGGAAAAATTCTAATCTTGCCGTTTTAATTTTAACATACATGTCCACTACATATTGTTGTAAAAGTCTACCAGCATGTAGAAGCACAGATTTGTCTACAACTTGATTTGAATTTTGTAACAGTAATACTCTCAACACGATACATCCATTTGTTTCTTCCATGCCTTTACAACTACAAACAATAAAAAAAACAACGAAAAAATCAAGAAAAACTATTCCCAAGATAAATACATTTATTTACTAAATAATAAATCACTATAACTATAATTAATAAAGTTTACCATGATCTTCTATTTCCAAAAGTTGATTCGCTAAATTCACATTATTAACGTCCACTAAATTTTGAGGGACACGAATGAACGGACTCTATCAATTGCATATGCATGCACCTAAGAAACTAATCAAGGAGAACCATGGAAGCTCTTACTTTTAAGAGCATGATCAATATCATGACCTTCCAGGTCACTCTTTTTAACCCAAACTTTTTTAGAAGTAGAAGTGATTCTTGCTAACAGAGTCATCATCTCAGTTAAGTGGTTAACCTGATTGGCGATGAAGTTAACCTTGCTAGAAAAATCCTGACTTTTATTTCTAGTCATGAGTTGACGACATTTAGGTCTTGTGTGTCCCAGAGCCCCACAATGGTGACTGCAGAAATAAACCTAAGTTCAAATTTGCTTGAAGGTTGTTGTCGATATTTAGGACGAATGATTCTACGTTGTCTAGTAGGTCTTGATCTGAAGGCATTTGTGCCCTTAGGTTCAAGATTAATAGTATACCGAGCTTTGTTGGTAGCTAGGATGAACGTGGTCTTGGATGTACTCGCAGTAGTATTACCATTATGAACGTAACCCAGACCATGCCTATTTTCAGCAAGCTTGTTCATACCCACCAAATTATCAAGTTTCTACGTGCCACTCATGAAAGATTGGAGTTGAGTATTAGATTTTTCAAGATCACTTGTTAAAGATTTAACTTTGGCTTCCAAGTTCTTATTAACAAGTTTCAACTCATTCACATTTTTGGTAGAGTCCTGAAGGTCACCTATGAGTTTTTCTTTTTCTCTTTCAAGATCATTTACCTTTTTCAATACAGTTTTATTAACATTTTTAATCTTAAGACTCTCCTCAAATAGTTCACGATAAGATTCGTGAATATCAGGTTCATCCTCCGATTGTTCCTCAAATTTTTCACTCTCTTCATCACTTTCAACCCTATCAATCTCCTTATCAGATTCAATCGTAGCTATTAATGTGAAGGTCATGAAATTTTGTTCATCCTCACCACTAGATGTATCACTCTGAGCACTTGAATCTGATTCATTATCACTCAAGGTCACTGCTAAACCCTTACATCTTTCTTCATTCGAACTCTTTTTCAAGTTAGGACATTCATTCTTATAGTGATCGTAACCTTGACACTTATGGCATCTAACCGATTGAGGTTTCTTAATGGGAGTCCTATTATTTATCACCTTTTGAAATTTTTTAACAAAATAATCTATTTCGTGGTCCCTAAGCGTTTCAGTATCAGTTGACACACTCTTTCTTCTTTAAAAGTATTCATGTCTATGGATTTAACCTTTTTAGGTTGAGAAACGGTGAGTTCATAAGTTTAAATGGATCCTTCTATCTGAACTGTATCTAAGTATTTGCTTTCTTCAGTAGCAGTGATTTTAGGTCTAAACCTTTCAGGTAACGATCTAATGACTTTTCTAGCGATCTTCAACTCAGGAATCTTCGAATTAACTATGTCATTCAACTTCACATAGAACTCATCAAATGATTCATTGCCTTTCATTCTAATTTCTTCTAACCTAGATGTTAACATCTACAGTTTAGAATTTTTAACAGTTTTAGTTCCCTCGTATGTGGTTTCTAAGATGTTCTAAACTTCTTTATCAATCTTACACATCAAAACTCTCCTAAACTCTTTTATAGACACTGCCAATGAATAGGGCATTAATGCACTTACTGTTCCATTTATACTCAACTAAGTCATCTTTAGTTTGAACGCTAATCCAAATACGTTCATCCAAAGGTTTAAGGAAGGCTCTCATTCGAATTTTCTAATAAGCATAGTTGTTTCAATCGAAAAATGGAGGCAAAGACAATTACTGACTCATCTAGAATTTATTAAGGGTTAGGAATCGAATTAAGGCATTGATACCAATTGAAAATACGTAGTTCGACCTTAACAATACCTAGAAGAAGGGTGAATATGTGAATATGTGGAATTAAAATTACTTTACAATTAAATAACAACAAGTCACAATTAATTATTTATTTTCTCGATGGGTAATCATGCAATTCATATTTTTCTATGATTAATTACCGAAATTATGAA
Source organism: Fraxinus quadrangulata (assembly GCA_903798255.1). NCBI lineage: Eukaryota > Viridiplantae > Streptophyta > Magnoliopsida > Lamiales > Oleaceae > Fraxinus > Fraxinus quadrangulata. The sequence continues at coordinate 10,027 of CAIGRB010049327.1, read as the reverse complement.
AGCAATAAATAACACATAATTGATCACGGAGAAACCCAACTGGATAAAAACTCCGTCTATGTTGAATTACCGCAATTATAAAAGGAATAAATAACACAAAATTGATCATGAATAAACTCAACTGGGTAAAAACTCGGAGCACTTTGCCAGTCAACAATCCGCTATAAACGATTTATAACTTACAGTGTACCAGATTAGATGATGACATGTATTATCTGATCTCCTAACTGTAATTCCAACACCTCTACTTAACTCTGTGCAGCTACACCAACTCCCAACCGTAGTTTCCAAAGCTCTCATGGATTGCCCTCTCCTGCAGCAATTCCTAAATTTGTGAAATCATCTATCTTCTATGGATGCATGAAGAACACCGCGTTCTTCAATGACTAGAACTCCAGTCACCTCTTTTTGATCTTCAGAAACTCTGATAGATATAAAGGAAACATCACTTTGGTATTTGGATTATGAATATGGTGTTTTCACTGCCAAAAGTCAATAACAAGACGAAGGTTGAACGCAAAATAGATGAAGATGATCTAAAAGAATATGTTTCTTTCAATGTTCAATCCCTGTAAAACCGTTCTGTGACGTTTGGATATTTATATGTAGGTTAAGGAATGAATGGACGGGACAAAAAATCTTTAAAAAACAAATTAAAAATTTCTCGAATGACACTGTTGCTTGAGCGAAGGGTGAGCGACAGTCGAGTGACAGGTTGTCACTCGAGCTAAGGCTAGGCGACAGTCGAGCAATGAAATTTCTATTTTTTATACTCGAGCCAAACCTTGCCGACAATCTAGCGAAAATTCCCGCCGTTTTTCCTTATTTCCCATTCTCGAACCCTATACCTAAAATATCAGAACTTTCACTAATTGCAGACTACTCCTTGACTTTTTACAACATATCAAATTTAGTTTTTTTGTTCATAGACTTTCCAAATACATTAAATACCTAACAAGAATATCTCAGAAACAATTGTGTGTGCCTTCTTTTTGTTTTACTCTCGGAATTGGTTGGTTTCACATATTGCCTATCTTGTAGTTCATCCGTGAATATACAGGGAAAGTGGATGAATTAATCAAGGACAAAATTGAGTCTCATAAAGAAGAGAAGACTAAAGAAAATGATATTATTAAACAACAGGTATATATTCCAGGAACCTAAATTTTTATCGCGGCTTTCACTCATAAGACACATCTGATATGTATCTTTGAATAGGATTTGATATAGTGGAGTAAGAATTCACACCCCAAGCTCATCTTGGGCACTAGGACATTTTTTCTTTTATGATAATAAATAACAGAATTAACTGTTAATCCTAGCAATCGTCACATCTTCTGTCTAACCCTAGCAATCTCTGGGGATCGATTATACTTTCCTTTTGTTATATTTCACTTGCACCTATGGATTCATTTTACACTTGGGCATCGAATCTAGTTTGATGCTTAAATCTCTTCGATGCCCCCAATAATGCGAGTTTTGAAATTTTGAATGTCATCTCCGATTATTTTATTCGAAATTAGAAATTTCAAAAAACTAATTTTAGTTTATTGTTTCTTGCAGAATATGTATGCCCAGTTGCTGCCTCTTGCTTTGCATGCACCGCCTATGCTGGGCATGGGAAGTGCTGGGATGGGAGGCGGGTTCGCTGCGCCACTTCTACTCATGCCTCCAATGGGATCTTACTGACATGTGGACGATTTCATTAGTGGAAATTAATATTACACTTGTTAAAAAGTAGTTCGAAAAGGATCATAACATTGGTTTGGGGTTTCCCTATTTTTTCCTATTTGATCCACTCCTCTTTCGCTTTAATCAGAAGCTGTTGGCAGACGAAATATTAAAAAAATTGTCATTTGGACCATCGTCTATCATAGTGGATATATTTCTTTGCAATATTCCTTGGTAGCAATCATTTTTGCAGCAGTAGGCGACAGGCCGAGGTAATCTGTAAGCAAATGTCCAAGTCATATTGTACCTGTTGGTTTTTCCTGTTTATTTGATTTCACGTCTGAGGTTTATTAGCACAAAATGTTCTTACATTTGGCCTTTAATGTGAAAAATGTTCCTAAGTTTAAATTTTTTACATTTTTACCCTTATTTTTTACATTTCATTGTAGAAAACGTCATTTTTATCAATTTTTATTCAATTTCTCAATTAAAAATTGTTAAATAACAATAATGCTAATAAGCCTTTATCTAATTCAGATGCTTTTGTTTGTGGTTATTCCTCTTCTTATCGTTACTGAGTCCTGAGCTACGGATACAAAATAATTTCATATTAATTACAGTTTTATGAAAATTAATTTCTTATTTAAAAAAAAAAAATTAAATTGGTCTAAAATATTTACTACAAAATGGAACTTAAAAGAAATATAAGCTTTAAACCTTTGACGCTAACTTTATTGTATTTAGTGTTATATCAATATTATTTTAATTATCTAAACTTAGATTATAAATGTTAAGACTTGAGAGTATTAGAAATATAAATTAGAGAGAATTCTACCAAATCAAATGAATTGAAATATTAAATGAAATTTTATTTCGTTTCCTAAATTATTATAAAATGTGCATTTATGTTGATTTTTAATTATTTGTCATATGTATTTGCAAAATATATAACTTGTTTAAAAAATAATCATATCGATAAATTTTTAAGTTTATAACAATATCGATAGGGAGCCGTTATTTACCTCCACAAAAGTTATATTTATCCCTATTAAAAGTTTAAATATTTTAAAAATACTATTTTCATCCACGTCACTTTTTAATATTGTCCTTATTAAATTCATTCACTTTTATATATCAATCCCACTCTAAATCTATCCCTATTACAATTTCAAAATTTTTAAAGAACATTATATTCATCCCCATTATACATAGCATCAATCTTCTCACAATACAATAATTAATTCTATAGACAAAAATTATAAGATGAGATTCCATAAACAATGAACTCCTATAATCACTGCCACCCTCAATGTGACATAAACTCTATTATTTTATTAGAATTGAACATAATAATTTGAAAGGACTTGTAGCATTTATTTCATTAAAGGGAAAAAATTGAACAAAGAAATTGGTCTTTTGTTGACCGCCATAAAAAATGACAATGAGGTAATTCTCTATAAAATATTGAAAAACAAGTTAATATTTTGAGGTGGTTGGATTAATATTTTGCCAATCTTTCATGGGCCATTTTCAACCTTTAAATAGTCGAGCCTAAAAAAAAAAAAAAATGTCTACAAATATATATTAATTAACAGGCAGCTACGTGCTGCCTATTACGCCAAGGCAAATGAGCTGCTAAATGACAAGTAGCTGTTGTATTCAAATTTGAAATTCAAAGTTGGTTAAAATGGATATAAATATGAGATAAAAATTTTGAATTTCATATTGGTTTACTTCAATCAATTTTAACTTGCAGTATTTTAGTTTCAACTTCAATCTCCATTTTTTAATAACTATAGCAAAAGGGAGAAGTGAAGAGAAGAAAGATATGGGGGACAAAAGATAGAAGAATAGGTGAAATTTAGGGGTTTCCAGCTAGATACCACATGCAGTCCATGGACTCACACTTTAAGTCCCCGTATGGTTTAATTAAAAATCAATTTTGAAAAAAAATTGATAAAATGTATGATTGAAAAGTTGGTTAAAGTTGTGGGTGCGATTGATAATGAGTTCGAAAAAAAATAAATTTAAAAATTTGGGACCAACTAAAATAAATTATAGTGAAAAGGGAAAACCTAGTCATGTGCGTTGAGCTCAATAAATAAGGTTAATGAAATTGAAATTTAATAACATCTTGATCTATTTATATATACTTCATGGATGGAATAAAAATATCATCTAGAAGTTTTCCCTTAATCATGTTATTTCTATTCTGTGACTTCTCTTATTCAAATCTTATAAAATTTTCTTGATTATAAAGTGATTATTTAAGTCAAATGAATGTGGTATGAGAAGAGCTCCCATGATCTCGCTTGCAGAGGGAAGGGTCTCACTTGACCCCGCAATTTTTGGGCAATTTTTTCAAATTTTTTTTTTAATTTTTTTTTTTCAATTTTTTTTGACAAAATCATAACAAATCTAGCATTTTCTCTCACTCTCTCATGAATCTCTCCCTTTTCCCTATTATCCAAACTCTAACCTTTCTAATTCTTCAAACTTTGTCTAGAATTATTCCACAAATTACAACATCTCCTACGAATCCTCACTTCCCAAGCAAATTTTCTACATTCTTTGCCACCAATTTGTTCTAAAACTAATGCAAAGTGACTGTCATTACAATACCATCGACATCATTTACCATTGCAATTTCAGCATCACATTCAGTCTCCGAACCCTACGGACATTATAATGGATTACAATGAAGAGGAATAGTCCCACGAAATGTATCGTTAATAAAAGGGTAATAGTTGTGACTGTGTGATTCAAATTAATATTGGACCGTGATTTCAAATTATAAGGAACTCATAATTTTTTCCAAACATGCACATTGCTTATAAATGATTCACCACTCATTTAACATTGTTACCTAGCATTGTTATCATTTCATTATTGGTGGTGAAGATGCAACCTCTTTCGAAATTGTGAGGTGTAAAAGATCTAATTTCTCATCTAACCTTTAGTTCGGATACTATTTCAATGATCACATTTCCATTAATTATTGGTGGTGAAGATGCAACCTCTTTCGATATTGTGTGGTGTAAAAGATCTTATTTTTCATCTTACCTATAGTGCGGATACTATTTCAATGTTCTCATTTCCTTTTATTGGTGGAATTTGTAATAACTTTGACCATATTGCCTCTTACAATTTTGAATTCAACTGTGGAAAATATTGATTTTTTTGTAGTTTAACTTGTATAGTATAATGTCCTAAAAGTACCTTTTCATGGGGGCAAGAAACATCAAGTCTTTTAGAAGTGAACGTAAATGATTTTAGCATTATTGTTAAGAGTCTTGCACACAATGAAAATAAATTTGATGATGGGGTCGAATTCATTATGATGTATTATATGAATTATTATAATAATATGGGTGACACATGTAATTTTCTCTAGCCGTAAAAAGTTTGGATCACTGGGCTATTTTCATTTATCTAGAAAGAATATTTAAACCATGTTTGATTTCAATGAAAAATTAAATTAAAATCTAAGTTGAAGTCAAAAATTAATTTTAATATCACATTTTAGGAGATTCATATTTTTTCAACCACCCATTCCAATCGGAAGGATCAGTTTTTACAGGAATCTTGGTTGTGTTGTGTATATCGATGCCTCTAATTTTTTGTTTCTTTTCCTTTTCAGTTTTGTTAGGTTTTTAGTGTAGACGATTATGTGGACAAAATGACTAAGTTGTAATGTGTTGTAGAAGTTAATGACCTAGGATGCAATTTGTACAAGTTGAGTTATGAGGTATAGAGTTCGAACATAAAAAGAGGAGAAACACGGCAACGTATTTTCGCTAGCCTATTGCCTGGGCACTACTCGAGCGATAAAAATTGAATGTCTGTCACCCGTTCGTCGTTGAGCTCTCGCTCAAGCGACAGTGTGTCGCTCGCAAGTCGCCAGTTTCTCGCTTGAGCGACAAGTCGATTCGGAAAACTCTAAGTTAATGCTTTAAAGTGTTTGTCCGGCCCATTCAACATAATTACCCTCTCCTATAAATATCCAAGTCATTGGACGAAATTTGGGTGGTTGATTATTATTCCTTTGCCTCGTAACATTCTTTAGAGATCCAAAAACACATTCCTTCTTTGAGTTTAATTATTTTGATTCTTGAGATTATTCAACCACATTTTGCAAAAACATCAAATCAAAAATTCAAAACACCTACTTCCTAAATATCCTTCGGAAGGTAATTTCTCAGTTGAATTTAAGAGGTTGAGAGATGTTAGACTACAAGTCCAGGAAGAAGAACATGAATAGGTGTTTCCTGGGTATCCACTTGGAAGGATCGTGTGTAGAAGATTATGAGTGAAATTCACAGTAGATCTTGGAAGTTACAGAAGGTAGGTCGCGAGATCTAGCAGGTTGGCTAGATAGTATCTACAGTAGTAGATCATAAGTCTGGAATGTGCAACAGATCTTGGAGTTGCAGGATTTACAACAGCTAGTGGAACTAGTTTAGATTGAACTGTAACATACATTATCTATAGTGGATGTAACTGGCTTGGTCTCGGAGTTTTTACCCAATTGGGGTTTCTCCATCATCATATCGGTAGTTGTTATTTGTTACTTTTTTCATTACTACGGTATTCAAAGTTAGGGAATTGACTTGTTTGATTAACCATCTAGAAACAATTAAAGATGACTTGTTACTTTTGATTGATTAATTCCGCATGTAAGGTCAAAATTAAAAACGGGTAATTAATAACCATTTGGTAATTTAGTAGTCGTTAATTTGGTAATTCCTAACTCTCAATTGGTATCAGAGCCCAAATTCGTTCATTGACCCATATTATCTAGATGAGTAGTTCATTCTCAGTTCCGTCTTATTTTGATGGCAGTAATTATGTCTACTGGAAGGTTAGGATGAGAGCCTTTTTAAAATCTATGGATGAGCGCATATGATTGAGTGTTGTGAATGGTTGGGTTGCACCTAGTTCTATGGTTGATAATGAAGTTATCCCCACTCCCATTGTGAATTGGACTAGGACAAACTTAGATGAATGTAAGTGGAACAGTAAAGCCTTAAAGAGTTGGTTGGATCTCTCGTGACTAAAGTTACAACTATAGAGGAGAGCAATGACTTAGATTCAATTAAGGTTGAAGAGTTGGTTGGATCTCTCGAGACTTATAAGCTGACATTTGATAAACCCACAAATGATAAGTCTTTGGCCTTAAACACTGTAAGGAAGAGTAATAGGGAGTCATCGAATTCAGATTCTCCTAATGAAGAGGAGTTCGCATACTTTGCTAAAAAAATTCGAAAAATGTTAAGGAATAAACAAAAATTTCAAGAGAAGTATAGAAGCGGTCTAAGTGAGTTTAGGAAGAGTTATAAACCTGTGAGATGTCATAATTGTCGAGATTTTGGCCACGTCAGGAGTGAGTTCCCTAGCACTAGGAGAAATTCTGATAAGGTTATGAATACTACTCTCACTAATGACAAGTCTAACTCGGACAATCAGAGTGAGAAATCAACTTGTAAGGAAAGTGAAAAATATATTGCTTTTACTACGAGAATTAAGAATGGATTTGATGAGGGAAGTGAAAAGGCTGAGAACGTAAGTAGTGGTGAGGATTTCGATAGTGAGGAAAATTCTGATATTGAGGGAGATATCCATGAGGCGTGTGATAAGATGTATAAGGATAGTCTTAAGATTCTGACTAAAAATAAAGCCTTAAGTACGATAGTCACGGAACTTGAGTCAGAAAATGAGAAACACTTAGCATACATTCAGGAGTCTACATCGACCTTATTAAGTTGAAATCCATGAATGAATATTTAGATACTCAGGTTAGGAATATCACTGGTGAGTTTGAGAAGACCTCCAGGAGAGCTAATGAGCTGACTATTGAAAAGAAAACCTTAGAAATTCAGGTTAAAAATCTTCTAAGCGATCTAGAATATTCTAAGTCTCAACTTCTTTCCTTTTTCTTGTGGTCCTATAAAGCTAGATAATATTCTAGGAATGAGTAAGCCTGCTGGTAATGAGGAAGGTCTAAGATTTAATGAAAATAATCTTAATGTTGCTAGTACGTCCAAGACCACATTTGTCCCCAGTTCTGACCAGCTTAAAAATATGCCTAACCCCAAACCTAAAACTAAGAGATTCGTAGGAGGACAAAGGCCTACTAGACAACATAGGACTCGTCGACCTAGGAATAGACGCCAGCGTCCACATAATATTGGTCCTAGATTTATCCCTACATGTTTTTACTGTGGTGAATTATGACACATAAAGCATGGGTGTCATCATAGAAATCGGAACTTACATAGAGATAAAAATTAAGAGTTTGATGGTCAGATTGACTTCCTTACTAATCAGGTAAGTAAATTGACCAAGTTAATCACACAGATGACCGAAAATATTTCTGTTACTAGACAAGTTTGGGTAAAGAAAAGTGATCTAAAATTTTTTGAAATAAATCACGGTACTCTTAAAGATAAAAGCATTTGCATACCTAACTGGTTAGGTATTTTTTGGTACATGTTTGTGCTTTTTCATTATGTGACTTTGATTTATGTATGTATCATATTTATTTATTTATTTTTAGGTAGAATACTCATGTATTTTTTTTTATTATTTTGCATGTGTTTAATAATTTTTTGTGTACTTGGTGCATTCATTCTTTAAAAAAAAAAATTATATTTGAATTTATTTGTTGTGATCAATCACTGATATAATCAATAAGCCGTAACATAATTTTCATTATTGGCTTAGGTTATTCATGGAATACTTAGTATAGGCATCTTCATGTACCATCTGCACTGCCACACTATGATATTGTTAGTGAGACTCTACCGCGTATGTGAGATTTGGGATGACAGACACATGTTAGTAAGCTGACTTTGAATATGAATTGATCATATTTATTAGACCTAAGCTCGAATTTTTCCCCGGTAATAAAAAGCTCAATCTTATTTTCTTCTTCGAAGTGTATTTGACTAGTTACATGGGTCATTTTAGTCACTTAATGGAAAAAAATAGCACTTAAGATGTGAAAAATAATAATGAGTTTGAAATATTGAAAGATATAAAGATAAAATATGCTCAAAGTTAGGAGGAGAAAAGAAAATTTTCATACAAAATGGACTTTTCTTTATAGGCCCTAATGTGTTTTAAATGGTTTGACGTTCATAAGTAGAGGAATATACTTATTAGCAGTGGTGTTTAGCATGTCCCCTTTCCCAAAATTATGGTTTGAAGTCCTGCTTACAAAGGATTAGTGACACTTTATACACATGAGTCACTTATACAATTTACTATATGTTAACTTGAACTGAGTATGTGGAAATGTTTACTGTATATTGTTTATACTTATGCATGCTCACGACTGCATTTTTGAGTGATTATATGTTAATGTTGAAAGTTTTTTTAGTACTTCGTCATTTGTAACAAAAATGATGAGAAAAAGTATAGAATATTTTATAAAGGGGGAGATTTTACATCTAGGGGTCATTGGGAAGAGATATAGATAAATTTTGCATACTGTATAAACATGTTGATAGTTTGCAGTGAGGGAGATTAATTAATTTCATTGCATAATGCTTGGCTGGTTGAGTTTTTGATGTTTTTGTGATGCTAATGCTTTGTTGGTGTTTGGATAACATTAGTATTACGTCTCAATCTAGCTAGTGTTGGTATCATGTGTTTGATGATTTTAATATTTCCCGTATCACGTGCTTTTACAATGTGTATTAAGTTGTGGATTTCAGGAAACATGTTTAACAAGAAATGCAAAAGACTTCAGTTTGATGAATGTTAGGTAGTTTAAATTTTGTTTTTAGTTTTCCTTGATTTATTGTTTAATTTTGTTACAGAATGCCAAAATGGGAGTTTGTTAGGTTTTTAGTTTTGGCGATTTTGTGGAAAAAATGACTAAGTTGTAACGTATTGTAAAAGTCAAGGGCCTACGGTACAATTTGTACAAATTATGTTATGAGGTCTAGGGTTCGAGTATAAAAAAGGGAGAAACACCGCATCGCATTTTCGCTAGCCTATCGCCTGGACACCGCTCGAGTGACAAAAACAGAATGTCTATCGCCCACCTGTCACTGAGCTCGCGCTCGAGCGATAGTGTATCGCTCACCTGTCGCTAGCTTTTAGCTCGAGCCACAGGTCAATCAGGAAAACCCTAAGTTAATGTTTTGAAGTATTTTTTTCGGTCCATTCAACCTAATTACCCTCTCCTATAAATATCCAAACAATTGGACAAAATTTGGATGATTGATTATTATTCCTTTGCCTCACAACATTCTTTAGAGATCCAAGAACACATACTTCCTTTGAGTTTAATTATTTTTATTCTTGAGATCATTCGACCACACTTGGAGAAAACAGCAAATTGAAGAAT
>CAIGRB010049308.1:0-17555 GCA_903798255.1 Fraxinus quadrangulata | reverse complement strand
ACTTAACAAAATCAATTGATATTGTATCATTTGAGAGTAACTATCGAACAGTATTATGTCTACGACGTATATTTCTTGACTTATCATTGTACACAAAATGTCCTGTTGTAGCTATAGTCGCTTCATTATCACAATGAATATATATAGCTACATAGGCTTTGGCCATATCAAAATATCTTCTAAGAAATGTTTTAATCATTCAACATCTTCTCCTGTTTTGTCTAAAGTAATAAACTCGAATTCCATTGTGGATCGAGCAATACATGTTTGTTTAGAAGATTTTCAAAAAATCGCACCACCTCCTAGAATAAATACATAGCCACTAGTAGACTTATATTCATTTGATCCAGTTGGCATCATTGTATCCTTCAACTACTGGAGGATATTTTCTATAATGTAATAAATATTCTTGAGTACGTTTTAAGTATTCCAACACTCTAAGTAAAGTACTCCAATGTTCGTTATTGGGATTACTTGTATATCATCTTAGCTTATTTACCGAGTATATTAGGCTTCCAATTACCTGGGAATAATACTCTAATTGTTATTTACTATTTTTAGTATTCTTAAGAAGAACTACATGGGGAGGAAATGGGTTGTTAGACTCATTAATATCATGAATCTTAAACCTCTCAATCACTTTATCTACATAATGTGTTTGAGACAAAGTTATCCCATCAGGTGTTGATCTCTTATCTTATTATTGACTTCTATATGAGTTCCTAACATGAGTATGTCATCAACATATAGACAAATCGAAACGCGTGTTTCTTCGAAATTTTTTTGAGTAAACACATTTATTACACTCATTTATGATGAATCCATTCCTAATCATGACATTGTCAAATTTTTCGTACCACTATTTAGGAGCTTGCTTCAATCTGTATAAGGACTTAACAAGTCTACAAATTTTGTGTTCTTGTCTTTTTACCTTGAAACATTCTGGTTGTTCCATATAAACTTTATTGTTTAATTCACCATTTAGAAATGCAGTCTTAACATTTATCTAATATATCTGTAAGTTATATAAAGTTGTTATAGTAATTAAAACCCAAATAGAAGTTATCCTTGTTACTGGTAAATAAGTGTCAAAAAAGTCAAGTCATTTTTAACGATATCATTTGGCAACAAGTCGAGATTTATATTTATCTATTGTATCATTGAGTTTTAACTTTCTTTTAAAAATTCATTTGCATCCAATTGGTTTAGTTCCCTTAAGAAGATTAACCAGTTGTCAAGTATTATTACTCGTAATGGATTCGATCTCGTTATTTGTAGCTTCTTTCCAGAATGAAGATTCTGGGCTAGTCATAGCTTCCTTAAATGTTAAATGANATTTATCAACCTTTGCTCTTTTACCCCTTCTTAGTTCAAATTCTTTATTTCTTTCAAAATTATTATCACTTTTTCTTTTCCTGTTATCCTCCGGAGTATCCCTTTTATTAGGAAATACACTTTCAAAGAATTCGACATCTCTGGATTCGATAATCATATTGACATGAATATCGCACATTACTATTTATCGCATATCCAATCAAAATGCAATCAACAGCACACTTTTAAGGATTTCTAGGAAGACATTTTGTTTTTCCACAATTCATAAAGTCCTGAACCAGTTTTCTCATGAGGAATTCTATTTAGAAAAAAGTTAGCAGTTAAAACTGCTTTCCCCCACAAGTTATGTGGTAAGTCAGAACTAATAAGCATAGTATTGACCATATCTTTTAAAATTCTATTTTTCCTCTCAACAACTCCATTTTACTGAAGATTATATGGAGCGATCGTTTGGTAAATAATACCAAACTTAGCACATAATTCATCAAAATTTGACAAGACATATTCATCACCTCTATTGGATCTTAGTGCCTCGACCATCTTGCCAAGTTGATTTTCAATTTCAATTTTGTAGGTGACAAATGCATCCAATGCTTCGTCCTTACCACTTAATAAATATATAAAATAATATCTACTATGATCATCTATACATGTGATAAAGTATTTTTACTACCTCGAGATTGAACAAATTTTAGATCACATGTATGAACCTTAATGGTTTACTACATCTTTCAGTCGAATTGAAAGGTTTTTGTAGCAAAATTTCCTTCAACACAAATTTCATATTTATGTTCATTTTCCAATTCAAGTTTAGGTATAAGTCGTAAACCTATCAATTTCCATTATGAAGTACAATTAATATGTCCTAATCTGCTATGTCATAAAAAGAAAGACTCAAACAAGTAAACAGAATAATCAATTTTATACTTGATGTTACAAATATATGGACTTGTCAACCACAACATCATTGGCCTTAAAAAAACTATCAAGTAAACCCTTCCAATATACATGCCCCCTATCGTAAGTACAAATTTATGAGACTCAAATACTATTTTAAATCCCTTCTTACTGAGTATAGAACCTGAAATCAGATTCTTCCTAATTTCTAGGACATGCACAACACTTTTCACCATCAACTGTTTCCTAGAAGTGAATTTCAGAATGACCTTTCCAATTCCTTATACCTTGGATGAAGCTGAGTTTCCCATATAGAGATGTTCATCTTGATCCATATTTTTATATTCGGTGAATAAACCCTTTTTCTACACAAATGTGATGAGTGGCTCATGTATCTACCCACCAATCCTTGGCATTTAATACCAAGTTAACTTCAGATACAACTGCAAATAGGTTGATATCAATAGCGTCTACTGATATGTTGTCTATTTCAGTTATGTTTGCCTGAGAAGGTTTCTTCTTTTGAGCATTATTTTTCTTGTTGCAACAGTCTTTAGCACGATGTCCTAGCTTTCCACAATTATAACAGTCTCTTTTAAACCGTTTTGCATCATTCCCTTTTCCAATATCTTTAGACGAACCAAGATGCTTTCTTTTTTAACTTTTAGACCCGAAGTCTTCAATCATGTTAACCTTTGCTTCCATGTTTCGCACAGAACTTTTCTTTTATGCAACCTTGTTATTTTCTTCAATGCGAAGTCGAACAATCAGATCTTCCGCTGTCATCTCTTTGAGCTTGTGCGTGAGATAGTTTTAAAATCTTTTCATATTGGAGGTAGTTTCTCGATCATAGCAGCAATATGGAATTATTCACTTAATTTTATACCTTCCGCCTCAATATCGTAAAGAATTATTTGCATCTCTTGAACTTGACTCATAACCACCTTTAAATCAACCATTTTGAAATCCAAAAATTTACCAACGATGAATTTCTTCATTCCGGCATTTTCTGTCTTGAATTTTTTTATCTAGAGATTCCTACAATTACTTAGCCGTCTTGTATGAATAATACACATTGTATAATGTGTTATTCAACTTGTTGAGAATATAATTCCGACATAGAAAATTAATGTACTTCGATGCTTCAATAGCCAACTGTGTATTTTTATTTGTAGCATTTGCTTGTGTTTGAGCAGGGTAATCTTTACGCAAATTTTTTACCGAATTCAACAAAGTCAGGTAGAACAGCATCTTCTGTTGCCACTTTTGAAATCCATGCCGTTGAATTTCTACGACTTTTCATGTAGAGATGCTGGTGGCATGACAAATGGATTAGACGTAGAAGTTTGTCCAATCGCTTCACTAGTTTTTTCAGTTGAACTAGTCATTTTTCTGTAAAACAACAATCATAGAAAAATTCAATCAATATTACAATATTGAAACTATGCAATAAAATTACGTAAAAGAAATGTGAAGAAAAGTCCTTAGTCTTAAAATTATTGTCAAATTAATGACAAGTATGATCAAAAGAAAGAAAATAAGAGTGATGATGAAGCGAGGTATACCGTAACAAATCTCCTTGAGACAGATTTCGTCCCATGCACTGGTGCCAACATGATAATTGAATGTTTGTCTCCCAAGATACAATGATTCTTTCAAACTAAATATTGCACTATACCAACTTTATCAGTTGAACCAAAGCATAGACAATATTCTTCTTTAACGGAATGGAATTGACATGAATTAAAAATTCAAACGAAATTTTATTTTTGAAAATAATTCGAACAGAAATTTATTTCAACAAAATAAAAGGAATGGAATTTTTGAAGTGAGGAAAGAATTAGAAATCAATAATAATTTGAATTGATTTGACTTAGAAAAAATGGAAATAAAGACCTCTATTTATAGATTTTCAAGTGACTTGTTGAAATATTGCATCTCTTAACATAAATCACAACTTTTCACATTAAATCATCGTAGTATACACCTTTTTATTGAAAGATTGCATCTATTAATATAAATCACACATTTTCACATCAAATGGTATAGTATACACATTTTTATCATTCACCTTTTAAATAGTCACATCTATTCTAAACAATATGACTCTTTACAATCGAAGAGATAACTATTGGATATATATTTCAATTCACACTATAAATAATTCCAATTATTCCAACAAACATAACCTTATTATATCTAAGCTATTGGTTTCTTACCATTTGGCTAGGGACGGGTCATAACATATACTATGTATCTTTTTGTCTAATAAATTAGAACCCTTGTTAGCATTTGTCTGTGAATATTAGCATTTGTCTAATAGTGCTCAATTTAGCACTATAAATTGAGCTCTGAGAGTGAAAATAAAGACATGCACTACAATTTTTTTGTACAGTCTTCAATTCAATTAACTTAGAGATTAGTCGTTTTCGCCTCCTTTCCTTACTCATTTTCCTATTATATTCTGATATACATATTCAATTGAATTAGATGAAGGAAATATTTTTCGTTGATTTCATTTTCTCGTGTATCCTTGGTTCGCTAGGAAAATAGCGATGAAAAAGAGAATCACGGGGAAGACAAAACAAATTTCTCTTGTTTCTATTCACCTCAGTATTTACTCCTCCGAAAACTTCGTTTTTTTCAAATGTAATCTGAATCCTTTGAGAACTTGATTTATTTAATGTGATCACAAAATTTAATTTACTCTCTTTGAAAGATAATTAAAAAACAAACAAACTCGAATATCAAATGAATGGTGAATTTGCTACTCGTCTAAATCTATTTTGGAGGCAATTTAACATTACCTTAAAAATAACAAAGTCTTATATTGCACGGGCAAAAGACTAATTTTCAAATAAAAATGCCTGAGGCAGCCGATAGGTGACACGTGTTACAATGATATTTTATTAAATTAATTTTAGAAGCTAACACTTAAAGATGTAAAAAGTTTTTTTTTTTTTTTTTTTTTTGCCTTTTAACTTAAACAATCAACGTAACTTTCAAACGTCTTACTGCGATTTTAATTTTAAAATAAGAGTAATTATCGAACTACACATGTCACTAATGTCTCATCCGACACGACTCAAGAATTTTCTTAAATAACTGATAGTATTACTCGAACTCGATTAAATTATTCCAAATATGAATTAGGTCATGCGAAAGTACGTTAACTCAATCCATTTTACACGGAACCAAAATTCTCTACCAATGCTTAATCTTTACTATTTTTTTGCCTAATTTGAGGGTTAACCCATCATAATTTTACATCAAGTACATTTTAGACTAAAACCTATACCCATAATTACCTAAAAGAAATGCAAAATTCAACAATACCTTCTCCACTCTCCAATGTCTATGTTGCAAGTGCTTGATTTGGACTTTGTAAAAAATAGAAATCATTGCTAATTGGACTGATTGTCTATGTTGCAAGTGCTTGATTTGGACTATGTAAAAAACAGAAAACATTGCTAATTGGACTGAAGGTGGGACCATGTGAAACCAATGGCTGTTTAAGCTAAAATAATAAAATATTAGTGCATTTATAATGGACTAATTAGGCTTATATCATCCAAGTATACATCAAATCAATACGTGCCTAATTATTTTCGAATCAAAACAAATTATTTAAATTTTACTTTAGATTAAATCACTTCATTATTGAACTAAACAAAATTAAATCAAGTTTACACTAACATGATTTCCTGAACAAATGAAAAAAAGGGTAAATTCTACCATTAGTCCTCAATCTTATGTTCCGGTAACAAATAGGTCCCTGACGATCCAACCTATTATTATAATTGCACAATTAGTCATAAATAATGAGAATAATTGAAATCTTCATTAAATTATGATGTCCCTCATGCAAATATGCCTACTCTAAATTTCTAGAGATCACCATGAGGGCACATGACGATTAACAAAGATTTGAATGGTATCTGTATTGAACATTGATTATGCAAGTATAACGAAAGACTAATGACTAACTTGTTACTAAAGGGATAAGTTCATGAACAATAATGTAATATTTCCTAAAATTTATTTGGACAAATCTTCTTAGAACAATTAACTTGTAGTGCCTTGAAAAAGTATGAAGGTCAAATGAATTGTTTTTTAGTACGTTGATCGAATAGTACGATAGTTGACAAATTCTATTTTTTGTTAATTTTTTCCTAGTAAATATATCGATCACATTTTTTCAAGATTTTTTAATCAACACTTTGATGAATTAAGCATGATCGTTTAATTTGGGGCAATAATTAATACGATTCGCTAGTATTTGAAGCTACCAATACAAAAGTCTGCAGAAAAATGTTATCTTAATTAAGATGATGTCAAATTCCTCTAATTTGGTCAACAAACAAAGCCAATCCCAACTAAAATCAAATACTACAAACCAAATTAATATAAAATAAATCGTTTTGCTTTTCCACCAATCCACCCCCATCCCCTCACCAACCCCAACATTGGTTGTTATATATTTAGGCCATGATTTGTTGAAAATTTACTTGATCACGCGTGAAGAAAAATAAAACAAATTTTAATTTAATTCTTAAAAAAAATCTGCTTTATGTTTTGATATAAATTGTGATAGAAAATTATATATTTGATGAATTCCTTGAGAATAGTTCTGATATGCAATCAACAACTATCTAATTGTCTAGCATCCAATAAAAATCCACACAAGGAACAAGATTGATAGAATTAAGGTTTTTTTTTCTTGTGCTAGTAAGAATATAATTGTACTGTGCATTAAAAGTTCAAACTATAGCAACATATTAATAAAAGTACAAATGAGCTTAACTTGTTTCTTAAACTTAACCAAATTCAATATTTAATTAATTAAATTTGGTCCATGAATTAGTTAATCTAATTAATTAATTCGGGTCTACTAACAAACAATCAAATTAATTAATTCTCCAACATTTGTTAATTAATTAATGTGTTAATCTCATTCTTTTAGTTATCTTTTTGTGTGCCACTCATTAGGTTCCTGATCACAATACTTAACAGTGTGAATTATTATTTTGATCTAATCAAAATCGATAAATTAAAATACACAATTTTTACTTTATTACAAATTCACATTCGTCGTCCAATATTTGCATTCAACAATGTGTGTGGGCAATACATGTGACGAGAATGTCACGTGATATGATAAAATCAAATTTGTTCGCTTATCATAATATTAGAATCATTTTGTCAATACGATCCGATCAATTATGAAATATGGATATGTGTCAATCTCAGTTATCGATTATATATTTCATCCCACCATTAAATCAATGTGAGTTGCAAATCCTTTTTGGATTTATGTGTACACATTGGCCAATAATTTCATCATCAACTCAATTGAATAAAATGTAAATCATAATCTCTTACAATCTAAAGTGACGAATATTCTATTGATCATTCACAACATTTAGCTTGTGTTTGACATCCATTTTGGAAAAAAAAATGAATTTTGGAATAGTGATTGATGAAAGAATGTGTAGTTAAAAAGTAATGAAAAATTTTAGATTTGTGTGTAATATTATTTTATTTGAAAAATGTGTAGTTGAAATGAAGAAAGAGAAAAAAAAATGAGAATGAGAATGTGCGTCCAACGGGGCCTTATATGATTCATACACAAACGATGCCGTATTAGCGATCCTTGATAGAGTAACATCAATATCATCAAAGTATGAATGTTCTCATTAAGGCACTATAATGACCTCAAGTTGAATGTCAAATTCTAATACTGAATATTAGAGATTAATTTTTGACACTCAGATAGTTATCCATGCGAAATTTCTATAATAAAATATTCACATGTTTATTTAAGTGTCACCACAATTTAGCTCGTGAAATCAGTTACCTACTTCATAAGTAAGAAATGTCACACGTGGTGATCTATCCATAATAACGATATCCATATCTCATTATTACTTACGACCACAGATGATGTAAGATTCAGTTATATGTAATTTGTATCTCACAATCACAACCTTTTTAACTAAGAAATTACTAAAACTTAATCTACAGACTCTATTATTTAATATAATTGATTAGATTAATAATTCGAATAAATAATAGATCTTGTCAAAATAAATTCATTAAACATATTAAAAGTGTTTACAACCTAAATTGATTGGATTTAAGGCATAACACTTATATGTTTAATATAACTAAAAAAATCAAAATTTTAATAAATTTTAATAAAAGTTAATAAAATACGTAATTAAAAAGTTGTGAATTTTATGAAAAAAGTGTGATTAAAATTAAATTGTTGTGAATTTTATGAAAAAAGTGTGATTATAATTAAATATAAACTTTGACTTACATTTTTATTAAATTTTTAAGCTATACCAAACATGGACTTGTATGAAAACATTGTCAAATCCTATAAAACCAAATTAACATGGTATAAACAAAAAATCCTTTCTCCTTCAAATGTTTCGATCTTTTCATATATTCTATGTTGTGGATCCTTCTTCCCCTAATTTTTTCCATTCTATCAATGAATTTTCTATGGTAATTCGTAAAACTAGATATCCGTCCCCTTCTTGAGTCTATATCTATTGTCCTCATTTTCTTCTCTCACTTTTTGTCACAATACAAAATCAAATTAAATACAAATAAATACCTTTTTTTTTCCCCAAAAAACTAAGAATCAACGCACGTCCCTAAACCTTACCTACCCCCTCTCCTCCCCAAGATTTGGAGTCATCGTTATATGAAAGCATAGTCAGTGGTTCACCCAACAGGCCACCACAACACCCTTCAAACTAAGAATCTCAATATAAAAATCACACTAAAGAAATTTCCTAATTTTGACAACAATTTCTTGTTCTTCGATCTTATCTGTAAATAACATATACAAACAAATTTTGTATCTATATACAAAAATTTTCTTAGTCTCAATAAATACTTCCCCAATCCCAAAAATCTCCCAAAAAACTTTTTAACCATGTTTCGGTTTTTTAATGATACATTTACCCTATTCGTCACTTTTCTTTCTTTTTCCTCTCTCTTTCCCACCATAGCAACCCGGTCGCCACCAGATTCTTTAACTAAATTAACTGTCGATATTCAAAACGACACATGGTACAGTTTTATTCGTTTTCTTGATGCCGGAAAAGGCAGCCACGTCACCGGCATGACCGAGCTTAAGAAATATTTTCAACGCTTTGGGTACCTCTCCATCCCGGAAAATAATTTCACCGATTTATTCGATCAAGAGTTTGAGTCGGCTCTGTTCGTGTTCCAGAAAAGGCTCGGGTTATCCACCACCGGAAAACTGGACCACGATACTATGAAAGTGATCATGTCGCCAAGGTGTGGAGTTTCCGACACAACAAAAGCCCACAGTTTACATGTAACGAAGCACTACGCCTATTTCTACGGAGAGCCAAGGTGGAGCAAATCATCGCCGATGATATTATCCTACGCTTTCTCTCCGTCCAACATCATCGACTATATAAGCTTATTCGATATCAAAACAGTTTTTCGACGAGCCTTTTCAAGGTGGTCGTCAGTGATTCCGGTCAACTTCACCGAGGTCGAGGATGACTCCTCAGCCGATATCAAAATAGGGTTTTACAAAGGCGATCATGGGGATGGGGAGTCGTTTGACGGGGTGTTGGGGGTTCTTGCACATGCGTTTTCGCCGGAAAATGGGAGGTTCCACCTCGACGCCTCCGAGACATGGGCAGTGGACTTCACGGCGGAGAAGTCAAAAGTGGCGGTGGATTTAGAATCAGTGGCGACCCATGAGATTGGGCATGTACTTGGGTTGGCTCACTCTTCGGACAAAAATGCGATTATGTACCCGAGTTTGAGTCCAAGGACCAAAAAAGTGGACCTCAAAGTTGATGACGTGGAAGGTATACAGGCTTTGTATGGGTCAAACCCTAATTTTAGTTATAATTCTTTGTTGGAGTCAGATATTTCATCAAGTTGGGGAATAATGAACATAGAAAGAAGAAGTGCGATTATAGCGTTGATGGTAATAATTTTTTCTTTGTGCTTATCATGATAGCACGATTTTATCATTTTTTGGATTCTCCAACACACTTTTCATTGTGTGTTAATTGAGTTATACCCTAGTGTTGTTTAGAATCCATAGTACACTTATTTAAATTTTTAGCTCTTTGTACACATAAAATTATTTTTTTTAATGATTGAACAAATTTATTTACATTTATAAAAGAGCAAATAAAGTTTGATTCTTATCATCTAAGTACTGTAATTACAATTTATTCTCTCGTTTTCAGATAGATTCGGATGTATTCTTACAAAGAAACGTCGTTTAGACTTCATGGTAATAATTTAGAAACCTCTCTCGCAGATGCAAACTTTAACTTTTACATTGCGAGTTTCGTTTTGTTCTACAATGGTCATGTGCCTTCATATATAACTAAATGAAAAGCCAATTATTTCCTTCATCCAATAACAAATACTCAGTAAAAAACAAAAATACGTGTCATATATGCAAGCTTCTTACAAGTTCTACTCTCCAATCGTAGTGATGATTCAAATGGTTTGGGGATATTAGGCGAAATTGTTATGGGTGGGGACACTGGTGATGACTGACTGGTGGTGATTTGGATGGGGATCGTGGGGTTTGATTGGGTGGGAGAGACTGGGGAACAATACTTTTTTAACTCATTTTCAATCACAAATTATACCAATAAAATAATTTTACATGTAAACTCAAAAAAAATTCTTACTTCGCAACTACATTCTCCAAACAAGTCACTATTACAAAACATATTTTCCCAAAAAGGGCTCAAACATTGCTTTCTTTTTATGTGTTTATTTGAAGAGGGGGCAAATTCACCGTTTCTCATGGTTTTAATCTCTAAAATTGATGTTTGATAATAAAAAAAAGTTAAAGATAAATTAATAAAATTTTGCGAATGTTGGGAACAATAAGTGCAACTGAAATAATATCTAACTTTAGAAATCTTTTAACTATAAAATTCCATTTTCACTAGTGTTATCATATTATTCGTCTTCCTGTTTGTAAGAATTTCTAACTACCTATGTATTCATGGAAAATTAGAGATAATTGACGTTTCAACTCTTTTAAGTCCATTAGAGCATCTCCAATATTAATATGAATTGCACTATAAAAGATGATCATGCAAGCTGAAATTGAAAGTGTCTACTAAAGTTCATCTCCAATTCAACATGTCTAAAATTATATATATCTAACGTGATAAGAATAAAACAGACATTTTCATGATTACTGTCTATATGATATTCTTCTAGATGGAACGATTTCTCCCCCCACCTATCACAGGTGGCCATTTGTCACGAACAGGGCTTCATAGGCTCTGTTCGTGTAGTGTAACTCCGATAATATTATATTTTTCTCCTTTCTCGCTTTCACGTTTCTTATTTTTCTCTCACCTATATAATATAAATTAGAAATAAAATTCAAATTGTAGACTGAACTCCTAGGACATGAAATTTAAATTAGGTCATCTATTCGCCATTGATATCATGTAGATCGAATGCAACCTAGATTGCAATTCATGTAATGTGTTAAGGATTATTACACTCTCTCTCTTTCTTTTCATAGTGATTTCAAACCATTTAAGCATTCTTGTCAAACAAGGTAGTGTTGGAGAGAGTTTTTAATTCATTTAGATACAGCAGAAAAGCGTGCTTGTTTGGCTAAGCCAAATAGAACTCCTATATCTACCCTTAAATCAGCCGTTGAAAAATCTGCCACGAAGTCGTTTTCAATAACCACTCCGTCCGTTTCTTGCTCTCCACGTGCTCTAAGAAATTGTGATTTTGTTGAAGCCTGCCAGTGGCAGCAATTAAGTAACTCAATGATTCCAAAGAAAGCCTCTTCTAACATTAATTTTTTTTAACCGTGCTACATGTACGTAGGGGTGTCGATGAGAAGCTCAGGCTCGACTCGAGCAAAAATGGTTGGGGCCGAGCCGAGCTAGCTCTTTTTTTTTTTTTTTCCCGTAAAAAATCTAATTTTTTTTTAGAATTTAAAATTTGTATAATTTATACGATCGTGAATTTAAAATCTATTTTTTTAATAAAGATCGGCGGGCCGATGGCCCATGACATGAGCCCACGGGTTCGAGTCGATGCCCCAAAATGGGGCTCAGCCCGAGCCTCAGCCTAGTGGTCCCGAGTCGGCACGACTCAGACTTTTCCTAGGCCAGCCATGGGCCATTCGAGCCGGCGAGCCATTTTGACATCCCTATATGTACGTTGTTTACATTGTGTCACGTGACAGCACAACATTTGATAGTTTTAAGGAAAAAAATACTTTTTTATCTACAATTTTTTGAAAATAAATGAATGTCAAAATCAATATAAGGGAATGAATGTATATTTAACATTATTGTAATTTTTTTGTACACCCAAAAATAGTTAACCGTGCCTTCTGAATTCCAAATAAACGATGCATGTTTAATTGTTTCATAGAAGGCCTACGTTGATTTGGGGAGTACACTGAAAGCATGCTTAGTTACCTGGCAGTGTTTCAATAGGACTTCACCGGACAAATATGAAATGCCAATTCATTTAGCCCCTGCTTGGCAAGAATGGAAATTAAATTTTTATTCGATTTTGATAAAAGTTGATAAGATGTATAGTTGAAAAGTTGTGAACCCCATGAAATATGTAGTTGAAATCAATTGTTGACATTGCTTTAGATTTTAATTTCCACCAAATAGAGGTTTATAGTTTCTTTAGATTCTATCGGCCGGCAATTGCAAGTTGAGATATAGAACATTTGAGGGGAGAGTGTGTTAGTAATCAATAATGCTTAAATGTACATTCATTTTCTTACATTGATTTTGACATCTCCTTTGTTTTCAAAAAAAATTGTGAGTGAAAAAAGTGTTTTTTTAATAAAATATCTAATGGTATGCTGCCACGTAGCACAATACAAATAATGATATAAAATATAATGTACACGTAGCGTGATTAGTTAGTAATTTAGGATTATATTCATTTGGTATAGTGTACTTTGTTGCCATGGTGTGTCACATCACAGAGACTAGCCACTACCATAAATCTTGTAAGAAGTGTTTCTTGGATGAGTTGTGCCTTCATAATCCCAAACAAACTCGTGTGTTTATTTGATTCATTGGGAGGCCTAAATTAACTATGGGAGTTCGCTGATAGCACATTTCATTGTCCAGAAGGCGTTTCAATAGTACCTCACCATACATGTACTGTTCCATCCCAATTATTTATCAAAGATTCTTGTAGAGAAAGAGAGGTTAACATGAACGAGTCTATTAGCTAACACGACTACTATGCCGTGTACTTGGTCACATTTAGCCGTTGTTTTAGGAAGACATTGCAACCTTATTTGAGGCTTTGAGTTGAATCCTCAAAGCTGATGCTTAGATTGCTATTTCTTCGAGGCTTGTGTATGACTTATCGAGGCATTTGAGGTGAGCGCACCTACTTCTTTTTAACCAGCCTTTATTATGGATCTTTAACATGGATTTTGGTTTATTACGAAGAATATAGTTTTGTACTTTTAAATTTTTTTGAATTATCTCATTGGTTATGTGGATGCTTGTCTCTTTACACACCATTGAGGTGAAAATACTGATCAATTAAGCCTTTTTTAACACTGCATTTAACAATAGGTGTTTGAATTATACAAGACTAATCGTAAATTTGAATAGCATACAACTTGCTGAATTCCTCTGTCAAGTTACAGTTTCTTGATTCTCATAACCTACTTTTTAAAATTTTAGTAACACGTCATAACTTCAGGTTAATTGCTTTACCCTTGGGACATGATCAGCTAATTGAGTTGGGAAAACATTACCAGAGTTCTCCAGGCACTGCAAAATGTAAGAGACCATCATAACGTTAGCTGGAATATTGTTGTTGTCTTTAATTCCAGCCTACCATGTAAAAGAATGCCGGAACATGGAATGTGGTGGCCCTACAATGTTCGAAATTTAGTTGAGTTTATTTCAAAGAGTAATGTTATTCATTATCAATGGTATCAAGCACCAGATTATATGGCAACTACATGTTATTAAATAATGAATAATGCTCTTTAGTTTCAATAGTGCTACAATAACAATCTAGCAGCGTGAAGTGATAAGTTCAACGAGAGGATGAAATTAAGTGAGTCATTTAATTATACATCTAATTTAATACCACGTAGATTGATGTTTAACACATGCTTATACTAAATAATATTATTCTATTTTCAAATGACTTTTTGTGTGATTTGTACTTTCCAAGAATATCTTTTTGAATGGCTTGGTTGATTAGGTCTAGAACTCTACTATATGTACATAAATATGCTGTCAGAATACACTTGACAGTTTTTGATTCGATAATGACAAAAAAAAAAAAAAGGACACCAACCAGATGCTGCCACATCAGCTTCTAGTGAAATTCTGACAACTGTGCTTCTGTGCAAGCAGATAAATCCTTATGTCTATAGGAGATTGTTGGATTTCCATATTTCCCAATTCCATCTACCTCGTAACACAATTTCCAAATTCTCTACCACGTCAATACTTGGAGTGAATGTTCATCGGGTTGATACATCATTATAGAAAAGGATATTATGAACTACTTATCTTGTGTCTATAGTTTATCCCTACTTAGAGAAGTATATTGTTTACGTTGGCATTCTTGACTATCACTTGGAACTATATTGTTTGAACAGGGTTGCTGGTTCAAAGTCAAATTTAAACTTTGATGATTGTAGCAATTCAATATGTAATGACGGTTTTGATCTAATGTCCACGGTGTGTATATGTTATAATGTTAACAATGGGCGTAGCAACATTCGGTTGCCACATATCTGTAATAGTGGTGCATAAAACCTTAATATAAAAATGTTTTAGTAAGCGGCTACAAAGAATCAAATGATTTTTTATTTAATCCAAAAAGAGCTCAAGAATGGAATTTTTTAATTTAAAAATTGCCTTAAATATTTTATTGTCTGATTGCATCAGGAAATTTCTCATCTAATGTATCCATCTTTTTTTGCAAACTTTCGAAATTAGCTATTGCAAATAAGAGGTTTTGATCGTAAAACCAATAAAGAATGCAAACATTCATCAAGAAAAAAAAATCATTAATAGAAAAATTAAATAAGAGAACCATCGATCAACATTCAAGACGAAATCATATGGTTTGAGACTTGTAATTTTCTTGGTTTGAATATTGAAAATATTTAGAAAATAAGTAATAATAAAAAAAATAGAAAATTCATAAAATCCCAGAACATAAAATTTGAAGAAGAAAATAAACTTAAAAATCATAGAAAATCTCCCAAGAAACCTGAATGTGAAATTCAATTAACAAAATGTGTTCACTAATAAAAACTCAAACCACTTTAAAAAGTATTTATAAACTATTTAAATTATAAACAGATAAAATTGAGTTGTGGATACGTGAATAGCATTTGTGGGTCCCCCAAAATAATTGGATGAAAAGTGGTTTGAATGTTTATAAATATGGTAATTAGCACCAAACGTTCTCATTGTTTGCACCCGTTGTGCAAATCACACCTATTGTTTCGAACTTGGCATTTACACCTCTAAAATTGATCGCTTTCCATCTCATTCCGTCAATTTCTTCCATCAAATATGGATAATTGACGCAAAATGTCTCTATCGTGTGCTTTCATTGTACAAATCGTCTCATTCGTTTCAATCTTAAAAGAGTCTCAATCTTAGTAAATCTTATTCGTAAAAGTCAATCTCATTAATGAAGGGATTTGTTCACAGATAAAAATGCAGAAAAGAATAATATAAAATGCAGAAAAGAAAACACTAACACAGTAACAAGAAATGGTAAAATGGAAATTGGCCACTATATTTTAACCTCTACGGATTTGAAGGGAAAAAAAGAGGGGGTTCACGAAAAAAAGATGAATAATGCTATTTATTATTATGATGTTCGAAAATAGTGATGTGATAATTTTTGTAGAATAACGAGATTGTACGATTCAATTTTTATGAGAAAGTGGGGGGAGAAAAGAGAGAAAGAAATGTCACATCACCAATATTCAATCATCATCATGATAAACAACATTACTCAAAAAAGATGGACCGTGGAATTTCATTTTTATATTAAGATTGCATTTTTAGTATAAAACCTTTAATGCTTGTAGACATTTAATATTAGTAGAGTAATCGAAACCGGTCCAATTTGCTGTTGGAAAATTAATTTTTTTTTATTGGAAAAATAGTTATACCCTTAGGGGTTGTAGACTCAATCGAGTATAAACAAATTATAAATAATTGAAATAATATACGTAATTTTTTAAATAAGAAAACAAATTAGACAAAAAAGTTGAAAAAGGAGAAAAAATTATTTTAATAAATAATAGATATGTTGCAAGCGAATATAAACGAGATCATTAAGCTTCGAATTTCAATCTATTTCTCTTTATATTATGTATATGTGCTACCACTTTCTTCGTAATCATTCGAATTAATTGTTAGAAAACATACACATATCGACACAGTCTTGCATAATCAAATTACAATATCATTTTTTTTTCTTGGAGTCTCATTGACTCCATATTTACAACCGCGTATGACTAAAAAAAACCTACCTATGGCTTTTAAAATCGCATCAAACGGACAAATGTAGGTCATGTAGATCAGTGTAGACCTGTTCATGCAAGGTAACATAATACACTAACAAACTATATTAAACATATTGTCAAGTACCTTGTCTTGTCAAAGCAAATCATATTTATAAATTTACACGAGTATCCATCTATGCATATTGTCAACTTCTTAGTAGGTTGGTGAAGATGTGATACACTGTTATAAGTTATAACCAAATAATAGACGTGTTCACATTTTCAATTTGAAACAACGCTGATATTTATTGGCTTGTTGGTGCAAAATTCCATATCCTTTAAACCTATTACGAAATACCCTCTATCTATTCAAATTGGCTAAAAAAACCCTTATATCATCTTTGAGGTACGAACCATCCCATGTTGTCCAATTCTATTAGTTTAGACATTAAAAATAGTAAAAATGGCCAAAATTAAAAAGGAATAATTGCAGGCGTGGTTTCAAGCATTTTACTTTTTTGCAAATTATACTCAAAACCTTTTATTCGTACCACAATCAATCCCTAAAACTTTAAAACTCTAGGGTGCGTTTGTTTGTTGTTTTCAATCTTGCAAAATATTGAAAACGTGTTTGGTATGATATTTTTGAACATGCATTTTAAAAAATAAGGATAAACTCGAGACATAAAACTCAAAATGCATTTTTGATGGTTTGTGTGTTTTTAGTAAAAATCCTGGAGACGTTCAAATCATAGCAAAAAACACCAAAACATTGCTGCCA
>CAIGRB010049291.1:34529-55997 GCA_903798255.1 Fraxinus quadrangulata | reverse complement strand
AAAAAAAAAAAAGAAGAGAGGATATTTTGTTGAGAATTAACTACTAATCTCAACCGTCCGATTCAAGAAAAGATCCCGGGGATCGATTTATTTACCAAATGTAAGACTTTAGTATCCATAATAGAGGGATTATATAACGAAAGCACTTTTTCCAGTTTTACTTCATTGTTATACGAGACAATATCTCGAATAAAATGCATCCCAATGTCTATATGTCTAGTGCCCTCATGAAAAATAAGATATTTACGAAGATGTGTAGCCGACTGAGTATTAGAGAATAAAACCACATCACCATCTAAAATGCACAGTTCATTCAGAAGACCTTTAAGCCATAAGGACTCGCTTCTGTTGTGGTAATATACTCAGACTCAATCACTAATAGCACAACTATCTGTTTTGCTCCTAAACATAAGTCCCATATCACAAGATCCCCTCAGATATAAGTACCCATTTCGATGCTTCTAATTTATTAACATCATCGAAGAACAAATCAAGAGCATATCATCAATATATAATATCAATAACCCATAGTCACTTTTATCTTCGTTGTGTTGATAATGCAAGCAATGATCAAACTTAATTCATTTAAAGCCAATAGTAAGAACGNGGATTTTCATTATTATTCTTGCTAGCACGAGAAAAGAAACCCTAGCCGTCATTCTTGTTCTCTGTGTGGATCACCATTGGAGGCTGGACAATTGGACAGCTTGGATTGCAGATCTGATCGTTGGAATTCAAGAAAAAGCAAAGGAGTTTGCAGAAATCATCAAAGGTATTATTTCTATCACAGTTTCTATCTAAATACAAAGCAGATCCGTTGGTGGGAATTGAAAACTGCTTATTTTCCGCTGCGCATGTTTAAGTAGATTCCCAACACGGAGCTCAGAAATGGAACGTGTGAGGTGTGCCGTGTAGGAGAGTGGAGTCTGGGACCGCAGCTTGCAGGTTGGAGATGGGAAAAAAGAGAGGAGAAATGAGGAATGAAGCTTAGAAAGATGTATTTTGCTGTGGAAAGGAGTGGTGGTGTGGGAGAGTGTGAGCCAGGAGAGAAAGAGCCTCATGCGAGCTTGAGAGTGAAATGTGAAAAAATGAGAGCGGTTTTGATTAGACTTTTCGCAACATTTGACAAACTTTGCGAAAAGTGAGACCTTTCGCAACGTTTGTCAAACGTTGCAAAAGGCTTTTCTTTTGCAATGATTGATAAACGTTGCGAAAGATAAAACTTTTCGTAACTCTCAATAAGCATTGCAAAAAGAGGTCTATCGCAATATTTTTCTATAAAACGTTGCCAAAACTCATTTCTACTAACCAATGGCAACATTCAGTTACTAAAATGTTGCCAAAAGACCCTTTTATCAACATTTTTAGTGTTACGAATGACTATTTTTGTTGTAGTGATAGCAGAAAAAGGTAAATTATAAAGCGATCAAAGTGAAGGTTAATTTATCTAGTACAGTCATTATTAAATTAACTCTTACAACAAATGATCTTGTCCAATACACTTATAGATATACCAAGTGTGCTAGTTTCAAATCTTTTGAGATTGATGTAGTTCGAATCTACAAACACAATAATAACTCGAAATGGATTGCCCTTAAGAAAACAAATGCCTTTTTCTTATTTAATGATGTAGTTCGAATCTACAAACACAATAATAACAACTCGAAACTAATTGCCCTTAAGAAAACAAACGTCTTTTTCTTATTTCATGAACAACCAAAAAAATCCTATAAGACGTTTTAGAGTCTTCAATATGAAAAGAACAGATAATCTGACTGGGCTACAAAGCAAAATAAATAAATACTGAAAATAATGAATTAAGAAACATTAAGTGCCGTTTTGATTTATCAAATGAATTCAAACGTCCAAAATCTATCATACGTCACGACGAAGTGGTGAGTTCAATGAGAATCGTCACAATCTTTCCGAAATGGAGTCGTGGCCCAAAATGAACACTATATGCAAATATTACGCCATTTTCTTCGAACGCCGACCATCTAAGCGTTCCAAATATGAAAGTGCCTATTCCTCCACACTAACCTCATCAGAGATCCTCTTTCCACAGTCAAGGCAACCACATAACTGAATTGGTAGAGTAGAAACTATTAGTGCCTTAATGTAATAGAATGCCACCTCTTATTCTAGAGCCGTAGATAATTACTTTCTTGATCAGTATACAAAATAATATCTTCTGTAATAATCGTATTTACTCATTAATTGAATGTACTTCATATGTTTAAAATATAATGCAACTCTCTTTTATAGTAAATAAAATCATGTTATTTATTCAGTAACATTTGAAATGTTTATCTTACTATAGTAAAGTCTATATTCCTTTGAGAACATATTTGAAGAATCTCCTGTTTTCTCTAAATTTTATGTGACATGTCATGTATTCCATGCCCTATGCTTGATCCTTGAAAACCTTTGCTGGTAAGAACTTGCTAAATGAGGTTTCACTCGTCGCTATTACTTCTCCAAGGAACTCATGACCGCCATCAACACACATTATCTTCCCACCACATAACCAGCAATCTATAATTTTTTTTCACTATGTGAAAGCTATATATCGTAAGATCAAAGAGAAATGGCTCGTTTGAGGAGTGAAAATAGAGGGAAGAATGTAGTCGACATCTCGGATAGAAGATGTAAAAGGAAGGTAGATGAAATACATAAAGATTCTTCTTCTAAAAGACACAAATCTATAGGGTCAGTCACAAGTTCGACCACGAAAAAGATATTTTTTATTTTGTTCAGTTTGATCTTCATTTGAAACATATTTACGAACCCTAAAATTGATGGGTGACAAGTTTTGAAATCTTGATCAAGAAAAGAATGGAATCCTGCACCAAAAATCTTCTTCAACAGCAAAAGTCGTCAAACCCTACCTTTTGCTCTTTGATCTTGATGATTATGTGATTTTCTTTCTCTCCAAATCGCGTGGAACTCTCTCCAAAGTGTCAAAAACATGTATCTGTACTCCTCCCCACTTTTGTGTCTAATGTAGGGTTTTTATGGACTTTAAAATTGGCCAAAATCACATGCTAAATACACCTAAGCGGTGCCTCAACACCATGGGAGTGGCACTGCGAAAACACAAAAACATCGTGCTGGCGCCTAGAGAAATTCTGCACTGCACTTTTTTTAGTATTTTTATCATTACTTTTGTTCTCGATATCTGATCGGGGAAATTCAAATTGGGTTGTAAAGATAACTCTAAGAGCTATAACCTTAATAGAAGTATCTATTTTCCAATTCGAACGTTTACTAGGCGTAAAATGGATCTCAATCTCCAATTGAAAATTTGGAACATCCTTGTGCGGTTGAAAAATTGATTTGTGAAAATATTTTGGTCATATTTAACTCATTTTGACTACTAATTGCATCCATTTCACCCATACCATTCTCAAATCTTCATCATGAGCTTCAACACAATTTTTGATTATTTACACTTTAATCCTCAAACTTTGAATCTTGCATCTTTTTTGCCAATTTTCACTTCTTTCTTTCAAATTCATTTCCTTTCATCGAGTTTCACATAATAAACGAAATATACAATAAATTAGGCTATAATTTTTCAAAATATATCTTAAATATCTATATTTTTAAGTCCAAATAAATGTATAAAATATGCTTATTAGTGATCTACCCATCCATCTATGACCAATCGTTTTTTTTTTCGTGACCAATCGTTTCTTTAAGAATTTTTAAGATGTTTTAATGTGTGTTTTAATATTGTTTTATATGTTAAGTGAATTGGTGTGAATGATGTAAAATTTGGAGAAAAGAGTGGTGTTGGCCTGAATCAATAGAAGTTAATGTTGGTTTGGTGAAACTTGATGATTGGGAGCTAAATTGAAAGAAAGAAATGAATAACGACAAAACATGGTGAAATTCAAAGTTTGAAGACTCAATTACAACTTTTTAATAGTTGATTCGGATTACAAAACTATAATTGAAAATTGTTAGGAGTCATCTGGATGCAATTGGAAGTCAAAAAGGAGTGAAATGTCGTCAAAATATTTTCACAAATCAATTTCCAGCCACACAAGTATGTTTCATATTTTTAGCCAAAAATTGAAACCTATTTTTGACATAGTAAATATTCGAATTGGAGAAAGTTATTTGAAGTAAAGTTGTATCTCTTTGAGTTATCTTTCCAATGCATTTTGAATCATTTCAATTAGATATCGGATGAAAACGTTATGATAAAAATATTGAAAGATGCGTAGCTCTGATTTTTCCACCCGAAAGTGGGCACTGTAGCACCACTATTGCTGAATTTCAATAGCATCGTGGAGCTGCAGCCATGTTTGTGGTGCTAGGGCGCTGCCGGGCGAGAAAGAGACTTTCTGCATATTTTGGCCTCTTTTAAAATCCCAATTTACTAACTCTTCCAAAACTTCATGATGATATAAATGCAACCCTACAGACACTTTTCAACAACAATTCATGGAGTCAAGAGAAAGAATTTAACCGGGTAATCATTAAGAAAATAAGGAGAAATCAAGAACAACATCACAAAAGAGATTGAAGATCTACCAAAACTAGTTTTTCTATTCTCTTCTCTATGCTATTTTATTTGAATTTGATTATTTTTGTGGCTTCCGTCATGAACTAAATTTCTAATCTAGGGTTTGATGTAACCAAAACTTGAGAATGATTTGATTTTATTATAGTTATTTCTTTGAGATTTCCCAATCTTTTTTATTTATGTTATTTATTCTTGATGTTTTCAATTAATTGGCAACTAATTAAATGATTTGATACTTTAAATTTCAGCACTCAAGATAGGGAAATTTAGGTGTAATCATAAAATAATAAAACCTAGTTTTTATGGGTTTCGAGAGAGTATAATTCCTTTGAAACTTGTTCCACATATAATGTGATCCAACATAGCAATTGAAACTATGAAACCCCCAAAAGATTAGATCAAACTTAAGAAAGCCAATAATTAATATTTTGAAAAGCTCAACCTAATACATTATTGATTTAAAGAACCAACACAATCCCCAACAGTATCTTGACCCCGTAATCACAAAACTTATGAACCTTATTTAAATTGTTGAACGTCACAAGAATTGAATTCTTGATAAGTTCAAAATTAATTCAATGAAGAACAAGAAGAAAGCAATACAACTCGCAATAATATCTCTCAAATTGTGTATTTTTTTTACAATGTACGGAATAAGTTCTATTTATATGGAACCCATAAAACCTAGTTAGAAACGAAATTACACCTAAAAGATATAAAAAAAGATATCATAAAAGAGTTCTAACTAAAATAGAAGTCTAAACAAAATTTCGAAAAAATCTGTCCAGAAATTGTACTATGCGCCCGCATAGTGAAACTGTATGTGGTTGCATAGGCCACTTCAACTGCCCTCAATTTGTTTCCATATGGATCCATACGGCCGCATGCATAGGTATGCTATGCAATCGTATAGCTTTGCCCGTCATCTCTTTGCATGTTGATTGCACCAAGTTGATCTATCTTGTTTTTTCTTCCAAAACCAACATAAAACTTGTTCATTTGCTTATTGTGACCGATGTTTCGTCCATTGTAGCTCGAACAAGCAATCCCATGTCTTCCTTGGCTTTCTTTGCTCGTGACCTAGTTATTGGTCCTTCCTCCACGATCAACGGATCCTTATCCTCGCTAGCTCTCATACTATGGTTGGTAACCTACTAGGCATGTCCTCAAAGTTGAAGAGTGATTCCTTATAAATCAACAAGATCATAGGTCGGTTCTCAACTACTGCCCTCTTTAACTCCCTTTTACAATTATCCACCTCACTTTTTTCTCTCTTGCTTTCTTGTTGTGAAAGATCAATTTCACTGTCCTTTTCTCTTAGCATTTTTTCTTCCTCACTTTTCAATTTGAGTTGATCTTCATAAACTTGCGTTGGCGTTAATAGCACAAGAGTAATAGACTTCCTATCTTTAGTAAGGTTGTACCTATTTTTGTACCCATCATAAATAACCTTCCTATCATATTGCCATGGTCTCTCCAACAAAATATGCCTGGTATGTATAGGAACTACATCACACATCACTTCATCATGATACCACCCAATTGAGAAACTTACTAACATTCGCCTATTCACCTAACCTCTCCACATTTATTCAACAATTGCAATTTGTAAGGCCTACGATATTTTAGTATAGTTAATCCCAATTTCTCAATAAGAGTAGTGCTAGCCCAGTGTACAATTACCCTCATCAATAATCATACTACATACTTTGCTATTGACGTGGCATTTCGTATGATATATGTTATCGCTTTGTTGCTCCAACTTGTACACTTGTAACCAACAACTCTCCCACTGCATACTCTACTTTCTCACCGTCACTAGCATCTTCCAATTCCTGTATGTTATGATATCCTATCCTTACTCACCACTTCTCCATTATCTCCCGAGATCATCACCCTTTTGTTTGGACATTGAGAAGCAATGTGTCCCAATCCCAAGTACCTAAAACATTTGATATCCAGATTCTGAAGGGGTTGGGATATCACCTTAGGTGTAGCTTTGCTAGCAACTTTCTCTCTTCCATTTGATAGCTCAATTCTAAATTTTTAAACAATCCCATAACCTTTATTGTTATCACATTTCGATTTTCAAGAAAAGTTAGAACCCGAAAAACCAGAATGGTATCCAATAGCTCTCTTCCTCTTCATCTATCTCTCTACCTTCATAACTACATGTAGCACGTCTTCCAACACCACATAATGTTGTAGTTCTACCACATTAGCTATCTTCTTAATCAAACTATTCAAAAATTATGTCATGATGGCCTCCCGATCTTCCTTAACATTTGCTTTAATTATGACAATCTCCATCTCATTGTGATAATACTCCACACTTCTAGATCCTTGATAAATGCTTTGTAATTTTTGATAAAGATCCATATAGTAATTATTAGGAACGAACATCCTCCTCATGTTTCAATGGACTTCTCATGATTCCTTCTCCTAGATGTTGTTATTTAAACCTACCAAATGATAGCATAATAAGTAAACTCAACGATAACAAGTTTTACCTTTTTCTCCTTCGAGTAGTTATAGCAAGCAAATATAAGCTCTATCTTCTTTTTTTCACTCCAAATACGCCTCTGGAACGCTTCTTCCTTTGAATGAAGGAATTTTTAATATTGCCCATATTTCTATTAACCCCATCTCCAACATAATCTCTAGCCCTCCTATTATACCTATCTCCAATATTCCCCATCCTTCCTATTTCAGTCTATCCCGCTTCATTTTCAACACCAATCTTACAATCCCGCCTACCTTGTCTCCTGTGTTAGGAACTTCTATAGGTTGTTTCCTACAGAAATTAGCCAGCATTGTGTCTTACCTCTCCATCCATACCCCTTGCCTATCTATTCTATTTCCCATATCACCAAACAACATTTCAAATCATCATATCATCTCCTCCGTCATGATGACTTGACTATTATTCCTACTTGAAGTAGAATCGTCTTTGCCAAACTTCCTAAATATAGATTAATATTTGCTTACGTGTGTACACTCGTGTATCACTTAATTTGATTTTTTCCACTCAATGCTTCCTTACAACCGCTTCAAAGAATTAATTCGATCTCAACTACAATTTCAACTTTTGTATAGTTCAAACAAAGAATTGAATAAGGAAAGTGATCTAGAATGATTCAAAAAAGTAGGAATTTGAACTTTGAATGAAACGCTAAGAATAAATTCAAGAAAGTGTTTCTTGAATTCGGATTGGACACTTTTTTTCATTTTTTTTTGAATTTCAAATTTTTTTTACTAAATGCGCGAGAATTCAATAAAGAGCCGAAAAAATCCAAAATGAAACTAATTTAGCGAACAAACAATTTTTTCATTTTTTAGTACTCTAATTGGATTGAATGACTCAAAGAAGAAGAACACGAAGAACAAAGATAATGACTCAAAAAAATAAGGAATTAAATTATATAACCTTGATTTTTGTAGTCAAGCTATGATACCAACTGATATGAATCCATGAGGCAATTGAAGCAATGAAACTCATGACAGATTAGACCAAACCCAAGAAAGCTATGAATCAACGTTTTGAAAAGGTCGACCCAATAAATTATTGAACCAAAGAATCAAGATAATCACCAACAATATCTTAACCCCTTGATCACAAAACTTATGAACCTTAGTTAAATTGTTGAACGCCACAAGAATTTAATTCTTGATAAGTTCGAAATCAATTCAATGAAGAACAAGAAGAAAGTAATATGCCTCGCAATAATATCTCTCAAATTGTGTATTTTTTTTATAATGTAAGAAATGATTTCTACTTATATGAAATGGAATTACACTTAAAAGATATCAAAAAGATATCATAAAAGGGTTTTAACTAAAATAAAAGTCTAAACAAAATTTCGAAAAAATCCGTCTAGAAATTGTACTATGCGCCGCATAGTGAAATTACATGCAGTCGCATAGGCCACTTCAACTACCCTCAATTTGGTTCAGTATGGATGCATGTGGCCGCATGCATAGGTGTGTTATACCGTCGCATAGCTTTGCCCCTCAGCTCTCTTGCCTGTTGTTTGTACCAAGTTGATTCATCTTATTTCTTCTTTTAAGCCCAACATGAAACTTATTTCTTTGTTTGTAGTGACCAATGTTTCGACCACTGTAGCTTGAACAAGAAATCACATAGCTTCCTTGATCTTCTTTACCCCGTGACCTAGTCATTGGTACTTACTCTACGATCAACGGATCCTTATCTTCGCTAACTCTCGTATGATGGTTCTCATCAACATAAGAACCATGAATTTGATAATTTTTTTTTTAATTCGGAATATGAATATTGGAATTAATTTCTAGGTTTGATTTTTACCCGGTACTTGAGAGAGGGGGTAGAATTACATTAGAGTTATTGCTTATAATCTTTGGAAAATTGATTAGAGATAACTATTTAATTGAGAATCATATTTGATAATTAAGTGAAATCATAACCCTAAGCTTTCTCATTTTGATTATTCTCCTAACTTGCATTTATTTATTGAATTTGTCACAACATTCATGATTAGATTAATTTAAAATATTTATTCAAAAGTTCATTCATCTAGATAAAATAGAGGCTACACAATTATAGTACTTATATAAAATTAAATTACAATGCCTATGGATTCAATACTCTAATTGCTTTCATATATTACAAAACTTGACACCGTACACTTATAGTATAATTTACATTGTATAAAACGCGTGACAAGTTTTTGGAGCCTTGCTGAGGATTGTTTAATTTGATTTTTTTCTCATATTATTGCCAAGTAGATTTTTTAATTTAGATTTATTTTCTTTTACTTTGTTTGTTTGTTCTTTGTTTTAGGTCTATGCGAAGATCGATGAGAGTTGGACGATTACCCTTTGATTATGAAATTGAACGAACTTTCAAATTTTGAAGGGGCAAACAAAGAAAAGAACTTGAAACAATGACAGAACAAGTAGCGGATCAGAACATTCAACAGCGGGCCAATAGAGATTATGTCAGACCAGTGGTTAACGACAACTACTCCGGTATTACACGCCAAGCGGTGGCTACAAATAACTTCGAACTGAAGCTAGGATTGATATACGTGGTTCAACAGAATCAGTTTTGGGGATCTCTAATAGATTATCCAAATGCTCATCTTAGTTCTTTTTTTTTGAAATCTGCGACATCATAAAGATGAATGACATTACTGAAGACGTCATCCGACTTCGTCTATTTTCCTTTTCCTTAAGGGATAAAGCCAAAACATGGTTCCAATCATTTCCATATTGATCCATCACAACTTAGAAGGGTCTAGCTCATAAATTTCTCACCAATTTTTTTCCTCCTTCCAAGGTAACTCAATTATGGAGTGAAATTGGCTAGTTCGGACAAGCAGAAATCGAACCATTCTATGAGGTTTGGCGGAGATTCAAAGATCTACTTAAAAGATGCCCTCAACATGGTTATCAAGATTAGATGCAAATGGAAATCTTCTACAACTGGTTGAATGATCAGTCAAGGATAATAGTAGATACTACAGCAGGGGGTACTTTAATGTCTAAAATTGTAGATGTTGCCCATTTACTGCTAGATGAAATAGCCACCAATAGCTATCAATAGCCAAGTGACCGTTCAAATGCAAAGAAAGTTGTTGGTCTTTATGAGGTCGATCCCATTACAGTTTTAGTAACTCAGATGCCATCACTCATAACTCAAATAGTTGCATTAATATCACAAGGAACTTAGAAGAAAATAGATTCTATCATGACTGCTTCTATGTCATACTATGAGTCTAAGATGGAGAATGAGCAAGTCCAATATATGAATGGCAGAAACTTCAATCTAAGAGAAAACTACTCAGCAAACCACTACCATTCAGGACTTCGAAACCATGAGAACCTCTCTTATGGTAACACTGTGAACGTGCTACAACCACCACCTAGGTTCAATAATCAGGCTTTTGAAGGAAAACCATCATTGGAGAATATATTGGGAACCTTTATTTCAAAGACTAGGGCAAGGTTCAACAAGGATGAGTCAAGGGGGATAGTATGGATAGTTCAGTTCACCGTGTGGGGACAAGTGGAAAGCAAGGTCCCTCAGGTATAAAACCATCTGCATATTCGTGCTTATGATGACCAACGATGGAGTTGAACACATTGATGTACAAATTGATGATGATGATTTTGTTGACCCCTTCGAAGATGGCATGGACATCATTCCATGATAATTCTTCGACTAAGGATGGTCGATCATCTGATGTGAATGATTTTGGATATTTGAATGATTTTTTTTCTTCATAATTATTGTATACGTAATTGTGTGAGTTTGGTGGCTTGTTTCAAGCATTCGAAAGAAGGGGAATAGGTTCGATGTGGTATAAATCATCATATGGTCCGATAGGGGGTAGAAATATACTGTTATGGCCTATGTGAATCGTTAATTGTTCGAAAAAACTCGTGCATTCTTGTATGTTTACGTCCGTCATAGAGATATAGTCGGGTCACATATTGGAATATGTTTAACTTTACTCGTGAGAGACTGTTAAATTAGTTAGGAGCATTGATTCTTCAAAATTTTAATCGTGTGTCGAGGTGTAGAACTAGGTTTAGAGAAGAATATTACATAGGGATTCATAATCTTAGTACATTCATTATACATTAGAAAAACTTCACTTTACATTCGACATCAAATTCATTAAGTTTAATTCATTACTCGAATTTGCATCTACATTACTATTTTAGTTAGAAGTTCATCATAATAAACAACACATTTTTATTGTTTCGATTAAGGTCACGATAATTTGAACTAGAACTAATCAATTTTTGTGGGACGGTATTCAGACTCAAAAGTTCACTTTATTATTTGTAATAAACCGTACACTTGTGGTGATTTTAATTCAACATATTTTCGTGAACAAGTTTTTGGCACCACCGTCGGGGATTAAATTTAGTTTAATTCTATTTATTTTGACACTAATTTGAATATTAGATTTATTTTTAATTATTTGTGTTTTAGTTAGTAATTTTTCTTTTTAGTAATTTATCTAAGTACTACTTTTGATTTTTTTTTTCATGTCTTGTATGTGAAGGTCGCTTGACGGTGACTTGATTCCAGCTGATCTAGAAATCAAACGCACCTTCCATTGTAGGCCAAGAGAAGCAAGAACAGTACGACAAATGGATGACGTGCAAAATGAACAATTGGTTCAAGTCAATGAAGAGGAAATGATTGATGAGGGAAACATGTTGGTTGGAGATTTCATGACGCCGCAAATCATTCAGAGTCAATTCAACATCGTCTACCCTCCGTTTGGATAGCCTAACTTCCAGATGAAGACCAACATCATACATCTATTTCAGAATGTACATCAATTTTATGGCGAGCTGAAGAAAACCCACATACACACGTCTCTCGATTCTTAGAGATGTATCAACACTTTAGATACCAGGGTATCTCAGATGATGCTATCAGACTATGGCTGTTCTCCTATACGCTACATGATAAAGTACTGGAGTGGTTGGATTCTCAACCTATTGCCAGCATCAGCACATGGAACGATTTAGCTCAGAAAATTTGCACAAGTTCTTTCCACCAGTCAAAATTGTAAAATTGAAGCATGACATCTCAATTTTTCGTCAAGGTGAATCAAAATCTTTTGATGAAGCTTGGAATCGGTTCAAAAACATGCTAAGGAAGTGTCCTCATTACGATATTAGCAAAGGACTCCAGATCCAATATTTTTTATGCGGAATTTTTTCCATCATTCAAAAGCATGGTGGATTCTTCGTCAAATGGTTCATTATCAATAAGAACCATTGATAATTTCGTGACACTATTCGAGATAATGGTGACTACTTCAGCAATGAAGGCTTCTGAATGGGTGGTTCAAAGGAAGGAGACAGGTGTATACAAGGTGGATGCTTACTTAGTCTTGATAGCAAAAATAGACTCATTTATTCCATAAGGTGGATAGCATATCATAGACAGCTAATATTGTAAAAACTAAAAAGCCAAGTTGTGAGGAGTATGGAGCAAACCACAACACAATGGAGTGCTCGATTTTAGCTTAAGGTATGGAAAAAGTGGACTTCGTACAATGAGGACAACATCAACAAATGAATCCACATTCAGAAACCTACAACCTAGGGTGGAGGAAGTACTCTAACTTCTTTTGGGGTGGTCAGAAACAGAATAGGTCGTAGGGTCAGTTTCAGCAGCCAGAGAAGAAGTTACAGTTGGAAGAGATGTTCGGTAAATTCATGGAGAAAACAAATCAGTACATGGAAGCCAAAAATTAGTTTATACGAAAAACTAAATCAACTATCCAAGATCAGAGTGCTACTATTAAAAATTGGAGCTTCAGATGGGGCAGATGACACTATCTATGAATGGCAGAGCACTAGGTTTACTACCCAACAATATAGAGATCAACCCTAAGGAACACACTAAAGAAATCACAACTAGAAGTGGTGTACAACTACTGAAAATTCATGTCAAGAGACCTGCCGTGAGTAAGGAGAAAATGCCTTATTCGAGTAAGGAGCAATTGGAAGAGACTGAACAGATACCTGAAGCACCTGCGAAGGAAAGTTTAGAAACACCAAGGGTTTAGGAGAACAATCCTATCAATCCTTACGATCCTCTTATTCCATTTTCCCAAAGACTAAAAAAGCACAAGATGGATCAACAATACAAGAAATTCCTAGAGGTCTTCAAGAAACTACACATNATGTGAATGATTTTGGATATTTGAATGATTTTTTTTCTTCATAATTATTGTATACGTAATTGTGTGAGTTTGGTGGCTTGTTTCAAGCATTCGAAAGAAGGGGAATAGGTTCGATGTGGTATAAATCATCATATGGTCCGATAGGGGGTAGAAATATACTGTTATGGCCTATGTGAATCGTTAATTGTTCGAAAAAACTCGTGCATTCTTGTATGTTTACGTCCGTCATAGAGATATAGTCGGGTCACATATTGGAATATGTTTAACTTTACTCGTGAGAGACTGTTAAATTAGTTAGGAGCATTGATTCTTCAAAATTTTAATCGTGTGTCGAGGTGTAGAACTAGGTTTAGAGAAGAATATTACATAGGGATTCATAATCTTAGTACATTCATTATACATTAGAAAAACTTCACTTTACATTCGACATCAAATTCATTAAGTTTAATTCATTACTCGAATTTGCATCTACATTACTATTTTAGTTAGAAGTTCATCATAATAAACAACACATTTTTATTGTTTCGATTAAGGTCACGATAATTTGAACTAGAACTAATCAATTTTTGTGGGACGGTATTCAGACTCAAAAGTTCACTTTATTATTTGTAATAAACCGTACACTTGTGGTGATTTTAATTCAACATATTTTCGTGAACAAGTTTTTGGCACCACCGTCGGGGATTAAATTTAGTTTAATTCTATTTATTTTGACACTAATTTGAATATTAGATTTATTTTTAATTATTTGTGTTTTAGTTAGTAATTTTTCTTTTTAGTAATTTATCTAAGTACTACTTTTGATTTTTTTTTTCATGTCTTGTATGTGAAGGTCGCTTGACGGTGACTTGATTCCAGCTGATCTAGAAATCAAACGCACCTTCCATTGTAGGCCAAGAGAAGCAAGAACAGTACGACAAATGGATGACGTGCAAAATGAACAATTGGTTCAAGTCAATGAAGAGGAAATGATTGATGAGGGAAACATGTTGGTTGGAGATTTCATGACGCCGCAAATCATTCAGAGTCAATTCAACATCGTCTACCCTCCGTTTGGATAGCCTAACTTCCAGATGAAGACCAACATCATACATCTATTTCAGAATGTACATCAATTTTATGGCGAGCTGAAGAAAACCCACATACACAAGTCTCTCGATTCTTAGAGATGTATCAACACTTTAGATACCAGGGTATCTCAGATGATGCTATCAGACTATGGCTGTTCTCCTATACGCTACATGATAAAGTACTGGAGTGGTTGGATTCTCAACCTATTGCCAGCATCAGCACATGGAACGATTTAGCTCAGAAAATTTGCACAAGTTCTTTCCACCAGTCAAAATTGTAAAATTGAAGCATGACATCTCAATTTTTCGTCAAGGTGAATCAAAATCTTTTGATGAAGCTTGGAATCGGTTCAAAAACATGCTAAGGAAGTGTCCTCATTACGATATTAGCAAAGGACTCCAGATCCAATATTTTTTATGCGGAATTTTTTCCATCATTCAAAAGCATGGTGGATTCTTCGTCAAATGGTTCATTATCAATAAGAACCATTGATAATTTCGTGACACTATTCGAGATAATGGTGACTACTTCAGCAATGAAGGCTTCTGAATGGGTGGTTCAAAGGAAGGAGACAGGTGTATACAAGGTGGATGCTTACTTAGTCTTGATAGCAAAAATAGACTCATTTATTCCATAAGGTGGATAGCATATCATAGACAGCTAATATTGTAAAAACTAAAAAGCCAAGTTGTGAGGAGTATGGAGCAAACCACAACACAATGGAGTGCTCGATTTTAGCTTAAGGTATGGAAAAAGTGGACTTCGTACAATGAGGACAACATCAACAAATGAATCCACATTCAGAAACCTACAACCTAGGGTGGAGGAAGTACTCTAACTTCTTTTGGGGTGGTCAGAAACAGAATAGGTCGTAGGGTCAGTTTCAGCAGCCAGAGAAGAAGTTACAGTTGGAAGAGATGTTCGGTAAATTCATGGAGAAAACAAATCAGTACATGGAAGCCAAAAATTAGTTTATACGAAAAACTAAATCAACTATCCAAGATCAGAGTGCTACTATTAAAAATTGGAGCTTCAGATGGGGCAGATGACACTATCTATGAATGGCAGAGCACTAGGTTTACTACCCAACAATATAGAGATCAACCCTAAGGAACACACTAAAGAAATCACAACTAGAAGTGGTGTACAACTACTGAAAATTCATGTCAAGAGACCTGCCGTGAGTAAGGAGAAAATGCCTTATTCGAGTAAGGAGCAATTGGAAGAGACTGAACAGATACCTGAAGCACCTGCGAAGGAAAGTTTAGAAACACCAAGGGTTTAGGAGAACAATCCTATCAATCCTTACGATCCTCTTATTCCATTTTCCCAAAGACTAAAAAAGCACAAGATGGATCAACAATACAAGAAATTCCTAGAGGTCTTCAAGAAACTACACATCATCATTTTGTTCGTTGATGCCCTTATTCAAATGCCTAGCTACGCCAAGTTTTTGAAGGACATTCTATCTAACAAACACAAGCTAGAGGAGTATGAGATGGCAATGTTAATTGAGGAATGCAGCGCTATAATCCAGAAAAAGTTACCTCCAAAACTTAAAGACCTAAGGAGTTTTACCGTACCTTGCACTATTGGAAATTATATTTCGATAAACCTTTGTGTGATTTAGGTGTAAGTATTAATTTGATGCCACTTTCTATTTTCAGGAAACTTGGTTTGGGAGAAGCTAAAGCGAAAATAGTGACTCTATAGCTGGTTGATCGATCCTTTACCTACCCAAAAAGGGATTATAGAATATGTGCTAATTATAGTGGTTAAATTCATCTTCCTAAAAGATTTCCTCATCCTAGACATGGAGGAAGACAAAGATGTACCACTTATACTAGGCCGACCATTCTTAGCTACTAGGAGAGCACTTATTGACGTACAGAAGGGACAATTGATTTTAAGGATCGGCGAGGAACAAGTTGCGTTTAATGTTTTCAAGGCCATGAAATTTTCCATCGAGTTAGATAATTGTTTCCAGATTAATGTAATTAAAAGTGATCCAAGACACAATTCTGTTGCACAACTCTTCAGACGCGTATGAAGCATGTATCACACATTCCCAATCTACTCACTCTGATTCTCTTGAGATAGAGACACGTGCGATGTTTTTGGAAACTAATCCACCCTACATACAAAAATGTCAGTTTGAGGAATTAGGAATTGGTCTTACAAGGCCACTACCATCTGTTCAACGACCTCCAAAGTTGGAGCTTAAGCAACTACCGCCTCATCTTTGTTATGCTTACTTGGGGGATTCTTCTACACTTTCAGTGATTATTTCGAACTCAATTAGTAAGAAGGAGAAAGATAAACTACTACACGTACTCCGAGAAAATAAAACAGCAATTGGATAGTCTATCACGAATATCAAAGGGATCAACCATTCACTGTGCATGCACAAGATTCTCATGGAGGAGAATTTTAAACCCTGTATAGATGGTCAGAGAAGGCTGAACCTGAACATGAAAGAGGTGGTTAGGGCTGAAGTACTGAAACTCCTAGACTCCGAAATCATTTACATGATATCAGACAGTACATGGATCAGTCTAGTCCAGGTTGTGCCTAAAAATGGTTGTATTATTGTGGTGCAAAATGAGAAGAATGATTAATTTCCACGTGAACTATTACAGGCTCGGAAGTGTGAATTGATTACCGAAAACTTAATGCTACCACTAAGAAGGATCACTTTTATCTTCCA
This sequence comes from Fraxinus quadrangulata, assembly GCA_903798255.1. Classification (NCBI taxonomy): domain Eukaryota; kingdom Viridiplantae; phylum Streptophyta; class Magnoliopsida; order Lamiales; family Oleaceae; genus Fraxinus; species Fraxinus quadrangulata. Next base: position 38,989 of record CAIGRB010049291.1, on the reverse strand, counting down.
TTCATTGATCAGATGCTTGAACGGCTGGCAAGACCACTTTCACTTGCCCATATGGTACATTTGCTTACCGTAGGATACCATTCGGGTTATGCAATGCTTCTGCTATCTTTCAGCGTTGTATGATGGCGATTTTCTCAAAGTTTGGTATTGAACTCGAAAAAATGTCATTTCTTGGTACATGAGGGCATTGTGTTGGGACATTGCATTTCAGCTAACAAGATAAAGGTGGACAAAGTGAAAATTCAGGTTATTGAGAAATTAACACTGCCTACATAAGTTAAGGATGTTCATAGTTTTCGGGTATGCCAGGCTTTATAAATAGTTCATTAGGGATTTTTCAAAGATCACAAAGCCTCTGTGTAACCTACTAGTCAAGGATGTCACATTTAACTTCTTTGAAGAGTGTTTGCGACTTTCAACATGTTAAAAAAGAAGCTGACTTCAGCACCAGTGATCATCGCACCAGATTGGAGTTGGCCAGTTGAATTAATGTATAATGCTAGTGATTACGCGGTGGGGGATATTTTTAGGATAGTGGAAGAATAAGATATTTTACGTGATATACTATGCAAGCAAAACATTAACTGATGCCTAGCTAAACTATGCCACTATGGAGAAGGAACAGTTAGCGGTGGTCTATGTCTTTGACAAATTTCGATCATAACTTGTGGTATCAAAGGTCATCGTTTACACTGATCATGCTGCCTTAAAGTACTTTTTGATGAAGAAGGACGCCAAATCGAGGCTTATCCATTGGGTGTTACTACTACAAGAATTTGATCTGGAGATAGGGGACACTAAGGGCAGCGAAAATGTGGTAGCAGACCATTTGTTTCGACTGGAGCTAGGAGAGCAGAATGATTCCATTGACATTAATGAAAATTTTCCAGATGAGCAAATTTTAGCATGGATAGAGTACCTTGGTATAATGACATCATAAATTACTTGGCCAAGTCTATCACACCACTGGACTATTCGAGTCATCAATGGAAAAAAAATTTCACTGACTTGAAATATTATTTTTGGGAAGATCCCATTTTGTATAGGCGAGGAGCATATCAGTTTATTCAAAGATGTGTGACAGAGGAAGAAGTCCCTAAAATATTGGAGCAATGTCACTCATTTGCATACGCGGGTCATTTTGGGACATCCAAAACAGCAGCAAAAATTTTACAATCTGGGTTCTATTGGCCTTCCATATTCCGAGATACTTTTGAATTTGTGAAACGGTGTGATAGGTGTCAACACATTGGTAATATCTCGAGAAGGAATGAAATGCCTCTAAACAGCATCCTTGAGGTGGAACTTTTTAATGTATGGGAAATTGACTTCATGGGACCATTCCCACCATCATTCTTAAATAAATACATACTGGTTGCTGTTGACTACATCTCCAAATGGGTAGAAGTAGCAGCATTGCCAACCAACAATGCTAAGGTGGTGATTAGGTTTTCAAAGAAGTATATTTTCACCTGTTACAACATTCCTAGGGCTATAATTAGTGATGGGGCAAACACTTTTGCAATCTTCAATTTGAGTCATTGTAGGCAAAATATGGCGTCCGGCATTGTGTAGCAACTCCATATCGTCCTCAAACTAGCGGCAAAATTGAAATCTCCAACATGAAGTTGAAAAGAATAATAGAGGTAATAGTGAGCTCTTCTAGGAAAGATTGGTCTAAGAAACTTGACGATCCACTACGGGCTTACAGGACAGCATTCAAAACACCTATAGGCATGTCTCCATACCGATTTATTTTTGGGAAAACATGTCATTTGCCAGTTGAGTTGGAGCACCGAGCACGCTGGGCAGTCAATAATGTAAACTTTAATTTGAAAGCAGCTGGTGAAAAGAGATTGCTGCAATTGAATGAGATGGATGAATTCCGACTAGAGGTGTATGAGAATGCAAAACTCTGTAAGGAGTGCACCAAAAAGTGGCATGACGTGAATATTCAGAGACAGAAGTTTGTGGTAGGGCAACAAGTTCTGTTATACAATTCGAGACTTAAGCTTTTCTATAGGAAGTTGAGGTCAAGATGGTCCGGGCCATATACAATCAATAAGGTATTTCAATAAAGAGCATTTGAAATCACTCACGATAGCAAGGGGACATTTAAGGTGATTGGATAGCGATAGAAACCTTATTAGAGCAGTGATTTTCTAAACGTCCACCGTCTATCGTAGCATACCGGAGTAAATCAACCGTAGTACAATCGAGCTATAGACTATAAACTAAGGCTGGTTGGGAGGCAACTTAACATATTCTTCTCTTTTATTTATTCCGCTTTATGTATTAGATTAGAACTTTTTCATGTTTTAGAAATTTTTAGGCATATTAGGTTATTCATCTCCCTAGGGATCATTAAGAGTCTATGCAAGGTCTAAATTGGTTTTGCATGTGTTGTGCATAAGTTTGGGGGTATTGAAATTTTTAGGCCTATTTGGTTATTCATCTCCCTAGGGATCATTAAAAGTCGTGCATTTCGATGCAAAACGATCCATTTTGAGCTTTTCGGATCATATGTGTTTTCAAGTTTAAAATATTTTTAAAACCACATTCATGGCATCCATGCACATCTTGCAGTTTAAAATGTGTTTTGACTAGTTTTGGGATTGTTAGATAGCTGAGTTTCACTGTGGATAGCAAATCGGGATTTTGGTGCTAATTGACTCAAAACGAGTTTTCACATAATCAAGTTTGTTTGAAAATTTTTCATGTTGCACTAATTCATTACACTCATTTGAACTTTTTTTGCACGAAAATCGAGAACTCGGGGGTCTCAAATGATCTAATGTATTAATTTTGGAAATCTACTAGAAAATACCTCTATGGTATATGCAACCGCATAGACCACCAAGGGATGCAGTCGTATACATTGGTTCAGGGCTATAACTGGCCCTGACTAGTTGTTCTATGCGACCGCATGAGTTTGTTCTATACGGTCGCATAGAACAAACATGAGACCACCCCGTTTTTAAAACTCATGCACACGCACACGAACACACACCACTCCCACACTATTCTTTACTCACGCACACGGACGTACACACCTATTCTTGACCACATGCACACAACCTTGCACTACAAAGCCACCATACCACATCACTCCCAAGTTGAAACCCAAGATAGGCTAACCAAGAGGGGGTGAACTGGTTATTAAAACTTTTTCGTTAATCACTCAAGATTTTAATATAATGAACACGCAAATAATAGAGAATAATCTAGACACAAGTAAACACGTAAATGGAATAATGTAAATTAAAGCGAAGTAAATGCGTTAAGTAAAAGTGATAGAGAGTGGAAACGATATGTTATGGAGGTTCGATCCAATGTAATGATCTACATCCCCCATTACCAAGCTCTTCAGCATGACAAGGCCTTTTTCACTATGTCGATTGACTTATGGTGCAATCCAATCCTTTACAACGCTTCCGGTGACTTACAACCAAGGAGCACTGATCCTTTTACAATGTTGAGCTTTCCGGGATCTCAACAAGACCCTTAATACGAAATGAGTTTACAAGTGAAAACTTCTCTTCTTAATAAATGATGAGTACAATGTTAAGTATAAAAAGAGAGGTAGGCAAACAATTTAATGGATAACAATGAATGAAGCTCAAGTGTTTGGTGTGTAAATCTTTGATGTAAGAATGCTTTTCAAGATTTTGTTTTGATCAAAGATTTTTCAAGAGCAAAGTGATTTGATAATAAATGATACGTAAGATCAATGTAGGCTCATACTTTAGTGGATAGCAATGAATGATGCTCAAGTGTTTGGTGTGTTAATCTTTGATGTAAGTATGATTTTTGAGAATTGATTTTGATCAAAGATTTTTCAAGAGCAATATGATTTGATAATAAATGATATAATGGATCAATATTAGCTCAATGAATATCAAATTGAATGCTCAAAAGTTCTAATTCAAATGGTAGGTGAGTTGGTATTTATAGCAGTTAAAAAACTCCAAAGTCTCTATCCAACCGGACGACCATCTGAACGTCTCGTTCAAAATCGGATGACCCAAATTACCATTAAAACAACTTCTGTCAGAATGGTAAAAAAAGTGACCGTTGCTGACGAATCGGACATCCGGTTTGCTATTTTTATAACGTTCATTTTTTCGTGTACGAGAAAATCGTTACTTGAGCTCTCAATGTGTCATTGCCAAAAGTTAAAGTGTTTTACCTTTACAACGGAGTCAAGAAAAATCTAGTTACAAAGTCTTTGACGATTTTGCGCAAGTGCTTGATTTGTAAAGCTTGTCTTCATGAGTGCTCGATTGATCTTCCTTGATTGCCAACTTCTTATCCAGTGGTTGTCTCAATTTGCCAACATGTAATCAAATTAAAGATTAAATTAGAGATAAACATAAGTTATTCGTTATAATCAAAATATATGATTTGATCATAGGTCAACAATTTCTCCCTTTTTGATTATGACAAACACTAGATGATTT
>CAIGRB010049291.1:9596-27204 GCA_903798255.1 Fraxinus quadrangulata | reverse complement strand
TTGGCCTTAGCATTTAATGACAATTTTCTTCTATCTTCTTCATCGTATTCCTCTTTAGGTTTAGGAATACTTTGATCGGGTTTTCCATCAATCTTAATTGTCTTTGTAGGCACATAGGGACCATATTCAATTATTTACCAAATATTATGATCAATTTAGTGAACATAGATCATCATCATAGCCTTCCAATAATTGTAGTGTGTACCATCAAAGAAAGGGGTCGGTTTGTAGAATGCCCCTCAAGATTTTGGAAATCGATGTTAGCAATAACTCAAGATTGTGAAATCTTAAAGATGTGAGTACCGAGCTCTAATACAAATTGAAGGCCCAAGATTGGCTAACCAAGAGGGAGGTGAATTGATTATTAAAACTTTTTCGTTAATCACTCAAAATTTTAATATAATGAACACTCAAATGATAGAGAATAATCTAGACACAAGTAAACACGTAAATGGAACATTGTAAATTTGAGCGAAGTAAATGCATTAAGTAAAAGGGATAGAGAGTGGAAACGATATGTTATGGAGGTTCGATCCAATACAATGATCTACGTCCCCCGTTAAGTAAAAGGGATAGAGAGCAAGGCCTTTTTCACTATGTTGATTGACTTATGGTGCAATCCAACCCTTTACAACGCTTCCGGTGACTTACAACCAAGAAACACCTATCCTTTTATAATGTTGAGATTTCCGGGACCTCAACAAGACCCTTAATACGAAATGAGTTTACAAGTGAAAAATTCTCTTCTTAATAAATGATGAGTACAAGGTTAAGTATAAGAAGAGAGGTAGGCAAACACTTTAATGGATAGCAATGAATGAAGTTCAAGTGTTTGATATGTAAATCTTTGATGTAAGAATGATTTTTGAGACGTGATTTTGATCAAAGATTTTTTAAGATCAAAATGATTTGATAATAAATGATATAATGGATCAATGTTAGCTCAATTAATATCAAATTGAATGTTCAAAAGTTCTAATTCAAATGGTAGGTGAGTTGGTATTTATAGCAGTTGAAAAATGCCAAAGTCTCTATCAAACCGGATGACCATCCGAACGTCCGGTTCATAACTGGATGGCCCAACTTACCGTTAGAACAACTTATATCAGAACGATCAAAAAAGTGACCGTTGCTGAAGAACTGGACGTCCGGTTTGCCATCCGGACGTCCGGATGATCAGAGTTGGTCAGGCTCATTAGTTTTTATGTTTTGTTTGCAATTAATGATGTTTTTACCTAATTTTTCAAAGTAAGTTTGTTTTGATAGTTTTCAAAAATAGTTTGGAAAAGTTTCTCTTTGAAAAATCATTTTGTGCAAACATTTTTGTAATGTTCATTTTGTTGTGTACGAAAAAATAGTTACTTGAGCTCTCAAGGTGTCATTTCCAAAAGTTAAAGTGTTTTACCTTTACAACGGAGTTAAGAAAAATCTAGTTACAAAGTCTTTGACAATTTTGTCCGAGTGCTTGATTTGTAAAGCTTGTCTTCATGAGTGCTCGATTGATCTTCCTTGATTGTCAACTTATTGTCCAGTGGTTTTATCTCATTTTGCCAATATGTAATCAAATTAAAGATTAAATTAGAGATAGACATAAGTTGTTTGTTATAATCAAAACATACGGTTTTAACATAGGTCAACACAAGTGTTTTCTCCACATTCTTCTTCATCTACATATCAAGGTATGTCTTCAATCCCTTTTGCCCTCATTTTCTTTAACCTCCTCTTTAGTACTTTGAGAACGAAATTCCATACTTGATTAAGGAGTGGGGAATTAGGTAGATGATGGATTTTGTGTTGGTTGTGTTGAATTGAAAAAAAAAATTATTGTTTGATTCATAACCATGATCTTGAAATTTCCATGAAAAATGACGCGCTTGCAAAGTGTTCGATGAAATGCCTATGTGAACTTTTGTGTGGAACTAGGGTTTGTTTCAAATTTGACATTGTTGCTACATATTTTTGCTTGATTTCCCAGTTGATATTCCCTCACACGTGTATTTGGAAACACCAAACCAAAATTGACCACAAATGGGCATAACGTGGCTAGGCATATGGCACCTCACGTCCCTCACTTTGTCCATTCGTCTCCCAACCAAAATGACATCCGTTTGATCTCAAATTTGAATATGTGTTAGCCTAACATACCTTCTTTCATATGCCTAGAGGTTGTTCCAGAAAGTTTCATTTTTTCTCGACGATGTCTGGAGGCGAACTTGCTTAGTCGAACATGGTTTTCAATGCAACAAAATTTCCCTCTTTTGCACTAATATTGGGTTTTGAGTTACATTTTTAACGATTTTTATATACTACCCATCCTTCATGATATATTGTTTCGAGCATAGCATAGTTACATTGCTTTATACTTGGTTTGGTCGATTACGTTACATATTAGATCACACATGTGGCATGCTTGCTTTGACATACATTTAGAACTTTGATGCTCATTTTTCTATACTATCTTCATGTACTATAGAATTCCATTATGCATCACATATGACTTACATGTTTCAATTTTCTATATGTTGCAGAATGCTTCCTAAACGCATTTCTAAAGGAAAGGAGAAAATAGCATCTACCTCGGGCACTGTACGTACTCAGGGACCTGAAGGGGGTTTACAATGATTTTTCAATCAAGAGGCCATCACTCGTTACTCTGATATCATAAGCCATTGGGCCATGCTTCCAGAATGACTGATTAGACTGGAAGATTTTCCTGGTTTTGAGATACTCACCTTGATCAACAACTCTAGTTGGGAGAAGGTCATTGAAAGACCTCATCCGATGTATGAGGGACTCGTTCGCGAGTTCTATGTAAACTTCAACATGGACATCGATATCCCTGGGTTAGAACATCAACATCTGACATAGGTGCGGGATAAGTGGATAATGTTTACACCTGAGGTCATTTATGACTACTATCAGTTGACGTGGGATAACATTACTCCTATTTCCGATGATTTCCATTGGAGCATAGTAGGGAAAGTTCTACTTGGGCGTGAGGATGCTTGGTAGTTACAAGCTTCTGTGTAGCATCAGATTAAGCTTACACCGTCACAGCCATTCTTTGGTTGTTCATTTGCCACAACATCGAGCCCACCTCACATAGGACTACATTTACTGATCTAACGATCGGTCTACTATATCACTTAGTGTGATGACAGAAGATTGATTTAGCAACCTTTATTTATGATCAGATTCACTTTCAGGTTGTTTGGAAAGATCGATACCGTTCTTCGATTTTTTCCAGTCTCATCAGTGGCATCTGCAAGCGGGCCAGCGTCACTATCCCATTTGGAGAGCTTCCCAAGAAACCTAGTCCCTTCATTAAAAAGACTACCTTGGAGGCTTAGGATTGAACCAGGGCAAAACATAGAGAGAAACAAAAAATGGCGCATTTGAGGCAGCAGTAGGCTGCACATGATCAGGGGACTAAGAATGCTGAGATTCCTAAACCACAACCAGCACCACTAGAGGTTGACACATAGCTGTTAAGACAGATGTTCGCTACTATGACCGATTTGAGTCGAGATATAGAGAGTTTTGGGCAGGCTATGGGCGCCATGGGTACGACTATTCAGACGATTAGGGATGACATGCTAAGCACCAAGAACTTTACTTCAAACACCAGTAGAGAGTCCTTGGCTACGAGACGCGATGTTGAGATCATGAATGGGCGGTTGAACATCTATGTAGGCAGGGTTGATGTGATTAGTTGAGAGCTAATGAGTCATGGGACCGTTTAGGTAACATCGAGGCTGAGGTTCGGGATCAATCTCTCCACATTCAGGGCATACAGGCCGAGTTTACAAGTAATCCGAATTAATAAGATAGATCCTCACCCGTCTCCCACCACCATCGGCTAATGGCGCATCCGGTTCTAGTTTCCATCTTCCACCTCCATACTGATCTGGGAAATAATTTGAACCCCATTTTCTTTGACGTATTGTGCATTTGTCCTTTTTGACACCTATTTATTAAATTGCTTATTATATTCTTAACAACATTGAGGACAATGTTTTATATACGTGTGGAGGTGGCATTCATCATATTTTACTACAAATTTGCATGATTGTGTGAAAAAAGGAATTTTTATCTGTTTTTATTCTTTTATTTTCTAGCATTAAAGTTAGAGTTTTGTTTGTTTGTGTGGGTTTGATAACTTTGCCGACTATGATGTTGAATATTGGACTAGGTATGGATTGTGAATGATGAAAGCAGTGCACTATTAGATTAATCAAAGCTTGTAAATGCTAAACTTGACACTTTTTTATGTACAATGCTCATGTTGACATATTGAGTTGGTAATTTAGTTCATTATATAGAAAATAGTTGAACATAGTATATAACCCGAATAATCTACATCGTATGAATCCATTATCCAACTATAGGGTGGTTTGGAGATGGTTGAGTTGTTACAAGAGAACATTAAGATGAGTAGAGATTTCATGCATGATACTAACTTGTGTGGATTGCCTAAAACCAAGAGATGAGGATGAGGTGAAAGCTTTAAGTTAGATGTTAGTTTTAGAAATTGGATGTCTAAAAGAAAATGGGCATTGCACAAATCTTTGAGTAAGTAAAAGCATCTTGGCGAGCCTGTATAACTCGAGTGATTAAGCCTGTAAGGATTGTTGAAAACCTGGTGCCCTATGGTCATCTGACTTGGGAGTCATCGCTTAAAGTTCGTTACATGAGTCACATAGAAATCAAATGAGAAGATGTTATATAAAAAAAATAAAAATTTTTTAGAATAATATTTTTATGCATTTGTATATAAAATTGCATTGATTACGCCACAGACATTCGGTTGATAGAACTATACCTTTCATTAGAGGCAAGTGACTTAGTTTAGTCTTAAAAGTTGAAGCAATAAAAAATATAAAAGGACCTCGACTTGTTGAAATGAGAGCTTGTAATAGTAAGACCTATCCAACCTAAAAGAGGTCAAGGAATAGAATTGAAAACGTTCAACTAGAGATATACCCCTGAATAAAAAACAAATAAATAAAAATGAGTGAAAAGCATAAGTTTGGGGATGTGTATCTCTCAAGCGAAGTAAGGAAATATTGGACTACTATGGGTCGGCTGTTGAGCTGATCATGATCTTAATATGTTGGCATGAGTTTCACACGCATACACGTCAAGTTATGCATGTAACAGGTGGATATTGGTTGATTTTGCACTGTTGAATTTGTTCATTTAGTTTATCACTGAGTTCCAATCTTGAGACACAGCAGATTGTCAAACTATGTTTATTGTGGAATTAAGTTACAGTTTTGTTGAGGACAAACAAAAGTTCAAATTTGGGGAAGTTGATAAGTGCGTTTTACACACCTATTTTGGGCCACAAACATTGATAATTGTTAATAAATATGTGGAATATAGCTTAATTCGATTAAATTTGTGTTTGTAGGACAACAATGATGAATATGATAGAAATTAGGAGAAAATAGAAAAAATTACTAAAACGAAAGAAAACCAAATTCAGGGATCAATGTGCAAATAACCGAAAGATGACCTGGAGGAGAGATCGAAGATGTGAAGATGGCAAGATCAAATTGATCAAAGGAATGAAACATTAGAAGAAAAAGAAATTGGAAAAGACGTCGAGAAATGCAAAACGAAGTTCAAGGACCAAATGCAAATTTATGGAAGTGTCTTAATACTATGCAGTCGCATAGGCTGCTTCAGAAAATTCTACAGCCATTTCAGTTCTTCTATGCTATCGCATAGTTGAAATTTTTGGCGAGAATTTTGGTTTCCTTTTTCGAGTCAAATACCTATGGGAACAAATCTTGGGATGGGTATTTAAACCCTAGAGCCGTCCATAACACGGGGAAGGAGATTCGTAAGGTTTTTAAGAGAATAAAAGAGGCAAGAACACAGAGAATAACACTATGACGCGAAGATTGATCTCAAGAGTTGAATTGGTGATGTCGTTCTTCATTGATTTTTCAGATTTTCTTTGTTCCATCATGCTAGGCCAGATTAATTCTGTACTAGGATTAGAAGAACTATGTAATATGATTCTTAAACTTTAGTTTTACAATTCTTGACATCCAAAGCACGTTTTGGATATTTAAATGATTTACATGAGTTTCTTTTTCTCCATAATTATTGTATACGTAATTGTGTGAGTTTGGTGACTTGTTTCAAGCATTCGAAAGAAGGGGAATAGGTTTGACGTGCTATAGATCATCATAGGGTCTGATAGGAGATATAAATATATCGATATGCCCTTAGTCGGGTCACATATTGGAATATGTTTTAACTTTATTAGAGATAGACTATTAAATAAGTTAGGAGCATTGATTCTTCAAAATTCTAATCGTGTGTCAATGTGTAGAATTAGGTTTAGAGAAGAATATTACATAGGGATTCGTGATCTTAGTACATTCATCATATATTAAAAAAACATCACTTTACATTCGACATCAAATTCATTAAGTTTAATTCATTACTCGAATTTGCATCCGCATTACTATTTTAGTTAGAAGTTCATCATAATAAACAACACATTTTTATTGTTTTGATTAAGGTCACGATAATTTGAACTATAACTAATCAATCCTTGTAGGATGATATTCGGACTCAAATAGTCCACTTTATTACTTGTAACGAATCATACACTTACGATGAGGGTCATGGCCATTTGAACCAACTTCTAGATTGCCAATTAAGAGGGTTTTCATACCGATGGAATATTATAGTATCCATTCGTTGCCGATGAAGGAAAATTATTCAAACATTCAGATGGTGCTGTGGTTTTCCAATATTACAATCGTCACGCGGAAGATGTTGACATCTCTATGTTCCAGAGAAGGTACAAACCAAAAATTACGTATGTATGATTTCTATATTTTGAACATTGCTCTAGAATTTATTGTGTCCTAATCAATTATACTTCATTTTGTTTATAGGAAAAAGTTTAATGATGTTGATGATGTTCTCAACCTCCATTTTATTATTGGTTCATTCCTAGTAAGACATAAAACTTGGTTCCACTAGCTTGTTTATTCGAAGTCGTCGTTGAGTAGTAAGGTATAATGATGTTTATAAATCATTACAATTTACAAGAAATAATGGTCACATAATCTTAGAGCAAGTCTAAACTTGAAATAATGAAAGTCACAGCTTATCATTACTGCCTCAACTTATCATATACAATTGGTCACATGTCATTCTATATGGTCATGGATCAAACATAAAACATTCCATTCCAATTAATGACCAATGTGCATGACTTACTAATGTTTCCTATTTTTATTTTTAACCATACAAGCATGCTTTTTTTTTACTACATTCGCCAGTTAGCGAGATGTGGTGAGAATCTCAAGTTGAAAGTTACAACGAGAGACTCATGGTTTCAGATGAAGCTAAAAAACATCTATTCTAAATTCAGGAAATATCCAAATTTACAGCTGATAGAGTCCATCATGATTGCTGTCATTACAGGAAGATAGCGGTAATTGAGCAATCTATGGGCCGATGTGGACCTTGTGTTCATGCCAATTATGCCGACGAGCAAATCACACTAGATGCTTGTTGTGCTTGAATTCAGAAATCATACATTACACATATTCAATTTTTCCAGTAAGACCTATCTATGGTTGCTCAACTCCATTTTAGTATTATTTGAATGAATATCTATGTATGGTTACAAGATATACCAAGCTTCATCTAAAATAAATAAATAAAACAATAAAGACAACATCAAATTAATGTGTTGTGACAATGGTCGCAGTGAATCCTCATTCCATTTCGTAGTTTTTTTTCTTTTTTTTTTTTGGCGTTGTTTTGAATTAATGGAACCAAGCTACTGGACGATCGGTAGTCAATCTTTGTCACCATAACGTCCACATTTGACAGTTATTTTCCTTTCAGATGATGTTTCATTTCGTTCGATCTTTCTGAACTTCTCTTTTAGTTAGGTGCTAATACAATGATGTCTTGTAATTCTTAAGGTACATTCCATTTAGTTGGATGTTTGACTGAAAATATCGTATCTTGATATGCATTCAAATATGCTTCTTTAGTATAATAGTATGAACAATAATTATATGGATTCATCTTCATAATTGCAATCACAACCAATGCATGTGGACATGGTAACAAATCTACTTGAAACATCTTGAAAGTGCATATATGTTGTTCCATATTGATGACAAAAGTTGAGCCACTAACTGAAAACATGTTTTGATTTGAAGGAGATACTTGCAAATAGTGATGAAAATATTGTACATGTCAATGTAAACCAATACAGTTCAAATCACAGGGTTGAATATCAAGTTTACAGATCACAGGGTTGAATATAAAGTTCATGACACACATATCTATCTGTTTTCAAGTCACAATTATATGATTTAGGCCTCACATATAAACTTCATGCCACAAGTATCTACATTACCATCAACTACCTCAAATCAGTCATCTATTTTACATCATAGACAAGAATTTCAGGAATAATATATTAAATTCAGATCACAGAGATGAAGTTCAAAGCAATTGAAGACACACAAATATATGTCAGGACACATATATTTTCAATAGAGATGAGGCTCATTTCTCCTAAATAAAGCTCAAGTCATGCATACATAGTTCAGGTCACGTTTCTATGAACTAGGTCAAAGGGATAAGTTTCATGCAACAAGTCTTTTAATTATACTCAAATTCCTCAAATTAGTGCTCATTTCCCTTATCATCTTTCCATATTTGCTCGACAACTTCGTGAAAGTGCAACAGGCGGTGTCCCTATGTTTGCAGAACTAAGATTGCACGTTTGTCCCAACGAATCCAATAAAGCTACAACGGGTAGTTCTTGACAGCCTTTGTGATCGCTTTCACTGATCCCACTATATTTGATATCATTGTGGAGTATCTGTTTGCTAGCATGTGGTATCGTGATCACTTTTCGAGCCCTACATCGTTGTATAAGCAAAAAACACGATGATATAGATCATATATTTTACAGTTTTGACCTTTATTATTTATGTGAAAGTAAAATAAAAATATCACATTACCAAATAACCCATAATATTCTGATTCATTGTATATAATATAGCTTTTGCATGTTATATTCGAATTTCGCCAATGTGTATGCGCGGACGGCTGAATTGAATGCTTGCATTATTTGTGACCCGATTTTTCATAATATGATTTCTGGTTTTATAGGAGGTGATATGAACAAATTCCATAATAGGTTCCTGGATACACATTTTCAATTGAATTTTTAATACTATTGTTGCAATCCGATACAAAACACAATACATCAATATCCCCATACGCCTTCTTCAAGTTTTCGAAAAACCATGACCAGGATCTGTCATTCTCATTATCTCCAATTCCAAATGCAAGTATGAATATGTTGTTATTAGCGTACTATGTACATGCTATAAAAAGAGTACTACCATAGTGTCCATTCAAGTATGTGCCATCAACCACAATCACAAGTCTGCAATGCTTCCATCCTTGAATGGATGCACCAAGTGCCTTGAAATAGTATTTGAACCAATTAAGACCATCAAGTTCTAATCATATGACCATGTTAAGATTTGTCTGTTAAAGCATATAAAAGAAGCTCAGTATCTTCCCAAATGAGTGAGTTGGATTATCTCTAATCATTCTCAAAGTTTGCTCTCGAGATCTCCACGCTTTCACATAATTCAAAGAAATTCCATATGTATGCAGCATGTCATTATGTATATCGTTAGGAGTATATATAGTACGTGATGAGGTGTACTTGTATTTGATGTAAGATGACACAACTGATGTTAAAACTTGCATGTGAAAGCTTAATGCTATGTTTAAGCACATGTGTGACCAACCGTAATCCGTCTAATCTTAAATAGCTCTATTCTTCTCAACTTCGATGATTTGCATATCCAATCACACTCATTATGTATACACTTTACAAAATATTCTTTCTTGTGTGATCGAACAACTACAAATTCAAACATATTTTGTATAGCATATAAGGACATGCTCAATTTTAATCCTTCCTTCTTCTACCTTCCTAGCATCGACAACGGATAAAACTGTGACTTGTTCTTCATATCTATGACCTAATGGCTCTACTGTTGCTTAGCATATTTCTGACGTTAAATCTTGTAATGATAACAACTCTCCACTAGATTGTACATCGATTTGAACCATGGCAGATGGTTGTTCTATTTCTACATGAGTGACCTCAATGTTTATTGGATATTTGGCAGGATCACGATCCATATCCTTTAGCATCATGTACGACATGACATTATTATCACTCTTTATTTGGATGGGAAACATATCATTGTTCAATAGATATGTCATTGTGAATGCCACCTTAGTATAATCCAATCCAAACTCTATCATAACAATGTCCACGAGCTTCTTATAACAACAATTACGATTAATCAACACCAATGATAATTGTGACCCATTCAACAAACATACATGCTCATTTCCCATATCTACAGATGCACACAAAATGGTCGGTCACATATATAATTAAGAGACACAACTCAGACAAATCACTTATTATTATTATTGCAACATGAAATTTTGAATCAAGTATGGTCACAACTTCTCATTTCTTCCACATCATGATGTAACGAAGGTCACACATTCAATGTAAAGGCACAACATGAAATAACGCAATTAAATCACAGCTAATTATTACAATCACATTATGTAGAAGCACTATAAATTTAATGGCTACCCATTGTGTGATTACGACGCCTCTGAAATATAATTTGAAGATTCTGAACATGAATTCAAAACAATAGCTTTGTATTGTTGCCAAAACCTTTTGAGCTACCGAGACAATTGTCTACAAATCCAATTAATTTCAAAATATACACGATTTCGGCAACCTAGATGTTAAGAATCATTTTAGTGACTTTTGTACAGAATTGGACGATGAATGTGGGTTACTAGGATGTGGATTTTTATTGCTTAGGAATCCGGCCGTAAATGGTAATTTATTGTTGAATTTTAGAGATAGAATGAAATGGAAACAAAGTTATATATTATATTTATATGATCTGAATGTTAAACTTGTTATCTTAGAATTGAAATGGGTTGTATTTAATGTCTGACATATGAATTTTTCCCCTAATTTTTTTCTCAATTCCAAAATTCATTATTAAATACAGCTGCAAAACAGGCCAATATTGATAGGGCAATTCACGCTCTTTAAATACTTGATTATTTGACTAAATAAATAAAAATATTGACATCAAAACTTATTTTCTACTTAGTCCCTCAATATCTCAAACTCATCAAAAGGTGACTAGATCAAAATCTTTATCACCAAATAATTTCTTTCTACAAAATTTTGGAATATTACAAACTCTCTTCCTTAAAATGTATTCTATCATCAAAAGTCGTACATGTACAACCTCTCCATGTGTTTTCAAAGCCCTAATCATATCTGATACATATAAGTCCAATTATGCTTAATCTTTTAGTGATAATATATCTTATTTCATGCTTGCACTAAGAATATTCATATACTATGTGAAAAAAGAATTCAACTCACAACGTATGCACAGTAAATCGTAATTATAAAATTTCATAACATGAAGCAAGATAACTCATAATCGTGCTAAAAAGAAAAAAAAAATCATTTCATACCTTGGGTAAGTCGAAGGGTGGTTGAATAGTTAGCTTCACATTCTAAGGATTTTTCATATAATCACATGTTTGAAAGCTTTACAAAAGTTTATATTATTTTTAGACTCGTAAATCTTATTAAAATACTTAATTAACACCACCCATAGGATGACTGCTAAACACACAAACATTTATGGCACGTAAAATCTAAAAAGTGAACATTTGATATAAAAATTTAAAATTTCTCATTAAAATTAATTTTTGTTCAATTTTTTTAATGAACAGTGAATCGGAGGGTTCATGTGAACAGTCCCATGTACAGTTCTGGTGAACAATATTAAATTTTTTTTAATAAGTAAACATATACGTTTTATTAAATCTACAAAAAAGTAGACTTGAGCTCTAATATCAAACTGTACGAGTCACTGTTCATGTGAACAGTCCCAAGTATAGTTCAGGTGAACAATATTAAAGTAAACATATACATAGAAGTTTTATTAAGTCTACAAAAAGGTAGAATCGAGCTCCAATACCAAACTATACGAGTCACTATTCATGTGAACCCACGTACAATTCAGGTGAACAATATTAAATTTTTTTAATAAGTAAACATATACGTAGAAGTTTTATTAAGTCTACAAAAAGGTTGACTTGAGCTCTAATACCAAACTAGAACACCGTAATTTCTACAAACCTTGAACTGTCACTAAAAATTTGATTTTCTTCACGTTAATGTGGAAACGATAAATTAAAAAAATTATTACTTTATTTTCAATCACAAAACATCAATCAAAACATGAAGCTAATTTGTTTCTTTGAAATGAAAACATAATTAGGAAATGAAAATGTCTTTGAAAACAATTAAAACTAAATATTCAATTAAAAGATAGAAAAAAATTAATTCTTTTATTTCTTCAAATCCTCTTGATAGCATGCATCACTATTCTGTAACACATATGATCGACCCAAAAATTAACATTAAATTTTTAAGAGTGAGTATTTAACAATACTCAATAAGATACATGCAGTTTTCATGCACAATTATATAAATTAACGGAATAAACACTTCATACCACATTTCTCTTGGAGTATTTCGACATTCGAGGAAAACACTCATCACATAATCATTTCGAATTCTCGAAGGATTTTGCATTTGGTTTCATTTTGAATTTTCGAAGGAATTCACATTTCATTATAAATAATTCAAAAAAGTTACATTTCATTAAATTGAACCCGAAGGTGCACTGATAATTTATGCATATTTCATTAAATAAGTAAAAATATATGGCAACGAACCACTTGCTCATTATGTATCTTATCTCGATAGATAAAATGAATTTTTATAAGAAAAATATGAATGCAATCTTTTTCTCAAATTCTCTGCTTCGTTTTGAATAAAAGATGCTTGTACTATTTTGAAAATAATATTTGATGGAGGCCAATTTGCTTCAATGTGGAAGGTACAAATAGAGAGGTTTTCTTTTGAAATTAGGATTCTACTTATGAATTGAACTAAAGCATAAATTAATGGAAATCTAATATCTAGAATTAGGATTAGTTTTCATCCTAATCCAAAATTACTAGGTTAATTCATAATTATCCACAAGGCTGCAATCTTGTTAAATCATTAACTAGTTTAAGTAAATATGGTTTCTTTAAGCTACGATATCTTAGATTTAACTTATTCAAATTAATATTTTCTCGAGCTCAAAATTCGTTATTTAGCCTTTTGTCTGGGATCGATTGTTTTCGGATTTTAAGCTAAAAAAACAACCGTTGGAGTTATGTTTATATTTGTTTAATCGATAATGGTTGATGTAATTTCGACCATTTATTGTACCCATTATAAATTGTTGAGGACAATTGCCAATTTTGCCCTCAATTCATTTCTTGTCCATACCAATTTCCTATCAATAACAAAAGGGGATAGAATGGACTTTTGTCTTTGTCAAACCCAAGACTTTACGATATTTGCACAACAGCAGCTTCATTTTTTGCAAGTGGGCCCGTTGAGTTGACATTAAAATCGATTTTTAATCCAAACTAGTGCGCCTACAATACGAACTCAATATTGATAAGATTATTTGACCAAATAAATACAATATTAACGTCAAAACTTATTTTCAACTTAGTCCCTCAATATCTCAAACTCATCAAAAGGTGCCTAGGTCAAAATCCTTACTATCAAATACTTCTATTCTATAAAATTTTGGGATTTTACAAAATGAATTTTTGAGACTAATTAAGGGGTCACAAATTGTTTTCGAGTACTAGAGAAAGTTTATAAAAGTATGCTAGTGTTTCAGCAGCAGCGATTATTAGAGCATTGGTGACCACTCATGGACATCAGAACTTTAGCACACTTTTAACCTTAAGGGTCGAGGCAGCTATTCTAGAGGGGTGCAGTCAAGGGGCACAGATGATATTACGTGGTAGTAACAGTAAGGCAAGGACTTCCAATGGATGGCTTAAGAAGAACATGAGTAGGTATTGGCCATGTGTCACTGATATAGTAGCTTTAATTCCAAGTCTTGAAGTTTTGGATCTAGTAAGGGATATGGGCATAGTCAGAGTTGAGTACGGCTTTAGAGGCACAGTCTTTCTCATGTTCAAGGCTTATTTCAGATATCTTTTGGTTCAAGACACGTTGAGGTATCCAGTGGCGCCGGGTAATACCAGTTATGTAGAAAGTTCCATTTGGGTGAGTGCCTTAAAGGTACTGTGGTCGTTTTTCTATGGTCAGGAAGGACACATGAGGGACTATCTAGCCTGATTTTGGAGGATAGCACATCATAGATGGCATCTCCACAACAAAGTGTTAGCAGTGCTGGTTCAAACTAGAGTAAGGGAAATACTTTGGCAATTAACACGAGGACGACCAGTGGAGTGCAATCTACATAGCTAGATGCAGTGGTACTAGATAGAGAAGTCAGGCAGGACGCCCAAAGACCCAGGGCATAGTTTTTGACATGATTCAGCATTAGGTTGATAAGCTGCTAGATGTGGTTGTGTATGTAAATTATTTTTGGTAAAAATGCTCGTACTCCAATGGATTCTTGTATTACACACTCCTTTATTTTACAGACACTTTCTAATTATTCGAATAAAATGTTGAAGTGTTTAGATAGTAGCCACTCCAGTAGGGAAAATCATTATTAGCCAATAAAGTGTGTAAAGATTGTGTTCTTAGAGGGAACGATCAGGAGCCGAGAGCAGACCTAATTCCATTTAATATTCATGACTTTGAAGTTATTTTGGTGATGAATTTTTTTAGCAGAAAACAGTTCCTCTATTGACCTTTTCACAAAAAAGTTGTGTTCATAAGGCCGAGAGCCTGAAATTGTTTTCAGTGGAAATCAAAGAATTTTTCAATCTTGGGTGATATTGACTCTTGATGCTTGGAGACTTCTTAAGAAGAGTTGTCATGCATATCTAGCTCATGTGATTGATATCAAGTAGTTCGAGATTTCCCGAGTGTTTCTAGAAGATCTTCTAAGATTACCAGGAAATTGAGTTCACCATTGATTTGATTCCAAGGACATCACCTATTTCATAGGCACCTTATTGGATAGCTCCAGTCGAGCTAAAGGAGTTAAAAGTAAAGTTGCTAGTTGATAAAGGTTTCATTAGATCTAGTGTATCCCTTGAGGAGCTCCAGTCTTGTTTAACAGGTCGAGGCATACTACTTTGTATTATAGGCCTCCAGCAAGAAATATTCTACCTTCCATGACCAAGACACTTCGAGACTAGTATCATTAAAGAGGCAAGTGAAGTATTAAAACACCAATACAACCCATAAGTCCTAAAGCCTAACATAAATGATAGCTCAGACTTTAGCGATTATTTTTATCGCTCCATATTAAATGAAATCCTAGTTAGTTCTATGTAGGAGCCATGTAGAGACTAGACATACTTGGATAAATCAATGCTGATGAACCTTGGTTTAGGTGGGCCGACCTTCATCTTAGAGAAGAAGCCGACCTAAGGAGAAAGAAGGCCGAAGACAATAATTTGGTCCTGTCACTCAGTAAAATTAAGTGTAAATTCCAACAAGCTTGAGACCTACTGCATTGAAGCTTAGGCTTCGGTCGACGCCCTTGAGTTCAAGTCAAACTGACCCCTTCCAGAGGATTGCCTGGAGAACCTTTAATCAAAATCTTCGAAGTTAAGAGGATTCAAACTCATGATGCCTGTGAACATAAGTTGAGGATAGGTGTCTAAGTATTAAGAGGACCAAATTGGACCCGCGGATAAAGAACATAACCAAGTTGACAAACCTTGGGCCAGTAAATACATTCTACTATAAATATCTTAAAGCCGATCAATTTTAAAATAATTTCTTTTCATTAAAGTTTTGTTAAAAAATTTAAGTCATGAAAGAGTCATAAATATTTCACAATGTTAAATATATCGTTATTTTAAAACTATATATTTACTATTTCATGCCCTTGAGCCAATTCAAACAAACCCCTTCCAGAAGATTACATGCAAAAGCTCTAGTTAGACTCTTCAAAGTCAAGAGGATTCTGAACTCATTATCAGTGGCGGACGTACATAGTTTGAGTTAGGTGGGTACAATCAAACTTGTAAAAAAGTTGCCAAAAAATAAAGGATTTGATATCTTATTACACTTGTTTTCTACACAATCTCATACTTTGATAACTTTCCATAATTACATCATTTTCAATATTATCAAATACATCTCCCTCAATATATGCAATCAAACTATCATTTAACCACCGATCTCTGATTCGATTGTGCAGACGATTTTTGACGTAAGTGGTCGCAGAAAATACTCTTTCAACCATAGCAGTGGCCACGGGAAGAACTAAGGCTAATGTTACAAGCTTAAAGACTAATGTATACACTTCATGTTTATTTTTTGCAACCAACTTCTGGATCACTAAGGCCTTGTAATCCTCCAAAGGTTCGCATATCAAGAATATATGTATCTAGTTGATCAACAAGTTTCGAGAAATCTACTGCGTCAAAATCTACCGGATAATACTCACATAGTCGAATCATTGTTCTTGCAAAAGCAACAAATGAATTATTTGGACACAAACATGCAACACAAACGAGTAAGTCACCATTGACCTCAGAAAAACGATCATTTAGCTCTTGAAGTTGCATATCGATGATAGCATAAAACATTTCCACGCGAAAATTATGCAAATTTGGTACCGTAGCACACCGTGAATGACCTAAAGTTATGAACATATCATCCATATTGGGAACGCTGATCTTGTGAGCTTCACAGAATGAACAAACCATTCCAAAAAAGAATCGCGCATCCATCATCCCTCATGGTTTGGAGTTGTGCTTTACATAATTGTACTAATCTCAAGGCATTGGCAATATCTTGATCTTTTCTTTGAAATGTTTTCGACAATTCATTTGAAATTCGTAAGATCTTTTTTATGAGCTGTAGATTAAATACAAATTCAAATTTAAACATCAACTCCAATAAAATACATTCATCGCCTCTTGTTCCGGAACTAGTAGTGTTAGTAGCAATCATCTCAACAACATCAACTGTGGTTGAAAACATGACAATCAAGTTATCTAAACAACTATAGTGAGATCCCCAACGTTTATCACCAAAACACTTAAGAGTAGTTTCTTGATTAAGATCCCATCCGCTTGATATTTCACCAACACTGATTGATTCAAGAATTTTCAATCTTTGTTTCTCTCGAATAAGATCACCCCGTTTAGCCGATCCGCCACCAACATTCACCAATTTGTGTACTGTAGTGAAAAAAGTTTCAATCTTTGGATGTTTCTGTGCCACAGCTACAAGAGCTAATTGAAGTTGATGAGCAAAGCAATGAATATAGTATGCACTTGGGTTGTCTTTCAAAATAAGTGCTTTGAGGCCATTATACTCACCTCGCATGTTACTAGCTCCATCATATCCTTGACCTCTCAAATTAGATATACTTAAGCTATGCAGTGAGAATAATTGATCAATGGCAGCCTTCAGTGAGGTAGCTGTGGTACTGGAAACATGTTT
>CAIGRB010049279.1:0-25949 GCA_903798255.1 Fraxinus quadrangulata | reverse complement strand
AGGGATTAAAAATTAATTATTCAGAATTTTAGAGATTAATAATTAATTATTGAAAATTTTAGGAGTCAAAAATTAATTATGCAAAACTTTAGGGGTCCAAATAATTAATTATTTAAAACTTTAGGGGTCAATTTAAACCAATTATGAACTTTAAGGGGCTTAATTACAAATATCAGAACTTTAATGGTCCAAATTAATTAATTTTCAAACTTTAGAGATTGAATTATTAAACCCGAAATTTTAAAAGGCCCAATTGGGTGAATTATAACTTTAAGGGGCTGAATTACCAAAGTTTTAAACTGTATGAACTGAAACATTAAATACTAAACCCTAATTTAAAATTGTGAAGGGCCTCAAAACTTCAAATATCCAGCCCAAGTCCCTTGCCCCTAAAATTCACCTAAACCCTAAAAAAAAATTCAAGGAAGCTCTAATCGGGGAGACGTCCGATGGCGCTGCTCACTGACAATAGCGACGACGTTGAGGCGATGTCGCCGCTGCAACACGCAGTGGAGTTTATTTAAACGCCGCTGCGCAGTGCAGGGTACAACGATCTGCTGCATCACCCGTGGCAGCGCACCTCGCTATGCTATGCTGCAGCCCGTTCGACTGCTGGAAAAAAAATTTAATTTTAATTTTTTTTAAAAATATGAAAATCCAAAATTTTGACCGAATAATTTCCAAATTTAACAAAAATAAAAATCGGAATTGTTTAATTCGAAAATAACGTAATTATCACAATAATGAAATAAAATTTCGATTCTCAATAATTCAACATGAAGAGACTTTGATACCATTTGTTGGATGAAAATAATATTATTTACCGTCATAATGATCGTTCATGTTGGATCATCAAGAACTTGAGAATTGAAGTGGAAGCGTACCTGAATCAGATATAATTATTGCAATGAACAAGTCCTGCGATTTTAGTCTTCCAGATCAACACATTGTTCATTTGTTTCTCTTTGAAGATGAGAATCAGAATAGAATAAACATAATTTATGATTCAGGGACCATAACCATATATTTATACTGACGGGTCATTGACCTAATTTGGCTCATCATGAAATTAGGAACATGTCTGGTCTCTTCACATATAAGCCCATATTTTTAATTGGATGCATCAAAACCCAAAATACCGAAACCTTATTAGATCACTTTAAATAAGTTTAACCAAAATTGATAGCCTTTTAATTTAAGGAAAAAATTCATAAATCCTACTTTAAGTCATACTATTTCAAAAAATAAGAAAACAACTTTTAAATTTCAAAAATCAGATATTTGATATATATATATATATAAAATTAACCCACCCTATCTCCACCACCCCTACAGCTCCGGCGACTACTCTGATACCAACGACTATTCCGACGATCGTTTCGACGACTGCTCCTATTTCGACGACTTTTCGGTGACTTTTTTCGATTTCTTCAATTATTTATTTTATTAATTAAATATTTAATTACTTTATTAATTAAATATAATGAGGTTATAATTATACAATTAATAGTCACATATACATAATTAATTGATCACAGATTATTTTTGAGGTCACAAATCAAAACAATTATAGGTTATGATTTTTTTATTGGTCACAGGTCAAAATAAATTTAGGTCACAAATTATTTCGAGTTCACAAATCAGGTCATATATTATTTTATTGGTCACAAATCAAAAAATTACAGGTCACAGTTATCTATTAGTCACGGATTAATTTTTTAGTTACAATTTTAAGGTCGCAGTTAGATTTTTTTGTGACAACCCTCGTGACCACCACCGATTTCTGTGACCACCATCGTCGTTGTCGCCAGAACCAACAACACCACCCTCGTGACCGTCACCGACTTTTATGACCACCCCTGTGACCACTACCGTCGTTGTCATCAGAACCAACAGCACCACCCCCGTGATCGCCATCGACTTCTGTGACCACCACTGACTTCCGTGACCACCTCACCACGTCACCAACCGCATTGCCGTCGCTGCCACCACCAGCACTAACATCGAAATAGACTCCACCCCCATCTATCTCCACCTGTACCACCACTGTCTGGATTTTCAACAAAATCACCGTCGTATTGTCGTCTCGCACTCCACCACAACCTCCAACAGCACCACCACCATCGTCGCCCCCAGAACTACCTAAAACCACCGCACCTCACCACCACCACCACCACAACCAAAACATCGCCAACAAATCAGATTCAAAATTATCACGACCACTACCAACATCAACACATCACGAGCACCGTCCCTAGATCCATCACCACTGAACTGCAGTAGTACCACCATTGCAAGCACCACCGCTGTCACCACCAAATATATGGCCGCCGCATCCTACACCCACAAATCGCCTGTTTCAACAACCACCGACTGTCTCCACGTTTGTCTGCAACTGCAATCAATCACTATATTACCACCATAATCGCCTGCCAATATCCACCCTCTCGTGCCCCCTACAAACCACAGCCACCACTCCCCCATAAAACCCCCCAAATCTGCAACAATCACCAACCGCATCGCGGAAATGGCGATCTGAGAGAAAAATGAAAATCGAGAAGAGAGGAGAGGAGCTCCACATCAACCATGGGCTGCTGCAGCGACATCTGACGACAGGCCAACGACGATAGAGACGGTGAAGAGAGTCGAGAGGAGAGGAGAGGGAGGCAGCAGGTTGCACTGATCGCAGCGCTGGATTCATCGCCTATCGCCGATGATGCTCCTCCGATGAAGCGCCTAAATGCCGGAGCTGTGTTGCCGGCGAAGGGATGGTGTAGGGCGAAGGATGGCGGTAGTAATGTAGAGAGAGAGAGAGAGAGAGAGAGAGAGAATGGTAGGGTTTGTGAATTGTGTATATTATAATTAATTGTATTGTATTTAATTATAATATANTAAAAAATATCTGATTTTTGAAAATTAAAACTTTATATCTTATTTTAGAATATAGATTTTGAAAAGTAGGAAATTGTGTAATTTTCACTTAATTTAATATACAATATTTCACATATAAGTCCACATATTCGATTAAAATTCTCATGGGGAGAACCATCGGCAATTTTCTGCGCCGGTTCAGGCTGCCGAAAAATGCATTGATGGATCAAGTTAAGGCTAATATGGAGAATGGAGTGCTCACTGTGACTGCCTAAAGAGGAAGTGAGAAAGTCTGAAGTCAAGCCAAAGCCAATTCGCATCTCTGATTAACTAGTTAATTGGTGAAACTGTCCGTTTCCTTTTTACACGAAATAAGGAGTCGAAAGAGAGAAGAAAAACAAAGCAAACTGGCGACAAACTGAAAATAAGAAGAATCATGGAACTTCCAATGTGAAGAAGTTAGTGCCAAGAAAAAGTAGGGACTGAAATTGTACAGAAGGTTACGGATTATTTTTGCAACAATTCTCGAAATATAATTTGAGCCTTGTAGCTCAAAGTTGATTTTAAATGACGTTTTTAGCTCAATTAAATCCTAGAAATTTTTCTAAATCCCAAACGTACAATGCCACGAATTCCTATAATTAATTTTTTAGGGAAAAACAAAATTTCTCTTAAGTCCTTGTAGCTTGTTTCGATACTACTCTCTCTCTCTCTCTCTCTCTCTCTCTCTCTCTCTCTCTCACACACACACATTAGAATCCATTTTTTCAATTGTTCAACGGAGGAGGAGGAGGAGGATTAACATATTACTCTCCTTGAGATTCTTTTGAGAATAATAAGTAATGTATTATCCTCCATGCTCTAAGAGAGAGATTCTCTATTTTAGAATCAATATTTAAAAATAAGTTTTAAACAATTTTATTTGAATTTAAAAGAATTGTGTTAAGCGTACATTTCTAGGCTTACATCATTTTGACATTGGTGGGAATTTAAAAAGTGTTGGTCGAAAAAGTATTTTTTTATAAAAAAAAAAAAAAGTTGTACAATCGTGTGTCATGACACAATGTTAAAAAAGATGTAAAACAAGATGTACATGATTATTTTTTAAATAGAGTATGATTTTGAATTTCTATTTTTAACTTAATAATAACGATATTTAGCCCTGTTTGATAGGAATTAAAATCAGACTTTTTAATAGATTTTAATAGAAGTTAATGAAATATGTGATTAAAAAATTGTTAGTCTCATGAAATGTGTAATTGAAATTAATTGTTGACTTTGACTTTCCACCAAATAAGGGCATAATAGGTTACATATTTTCATATTCTACTTAATTCTTCCAATTATATTTGAATTAATTGATATATAAAAAAATGTTATATAAGAGAGGAGGAAAGAGTAATAAATAATGTGAAAAGTATAATAAAGAATCAAAATATAGAGTATTGTTAGCTTGTAAAAAAAATTATTCTAAAATAGCTCCCTGTTAGTTATTTTTAATAAAAAATTTCTTGAAAATACTCTTAAAATTAATATATCTATGGACAAAAATATTTAATTTTGATATTTACACTTAGCTCCCTCAAAAATTTTAAATATTTAATTTTGATCCATGACATTCCAAATTCTTTCAACTAAGTCATTTTGGCAAAACTAGAAATTTATTATGAAATTCTTTAACGTCTAATGTTAAACGTAGGTATAATTTTCTAAAACTCAATTTTTCTAAAACTTATTTTCAACTATACATGGACTTAATTCCTAAATATCTTTTAACGCACATAATCCTATTTTTGATATAAATGAAAATATGATTTTAATACCAAATTAAATTCAACAATTACTAATACGGTTAACGGAACTCACATTCTACTAGAAATTAAGTTTGTTAATTTCTGACGAGTTGGCATGTGTTAATTACAAATGAGTTGTTTTGCTGAGTTGGCAAGTTTCTTACAGATGTATTTTCTTCCAGATCATTCTGTATTGTTTTTGGCTCTCTATATAAGAGTCTTACTCTCTGTAATTTTGTGAGATGATTCTGAATAATACAAAATAGAATTTCCTCCATTTCTCTCTCTATTTTCTTTTGTAACACGTTTTCCAATAAAATAAATATTACACATAAAGCAATAAAATTTCTTTCCTTTTTTACCACTCTCTAAAGAAACTATTTCAAAATCAAATTATGATGCCAATGGATAAATTCCAAAGAGGCGTACTTGTCAAAGACTCAAGTTAAACAACACAATTCTCTCCCAAAGCCATGTTTCATGTCACTTAAAAACTTGTATCAAATTTAAATCAAAATTAACAATTAATTTTAACTAAACATTTCATAAAATCCACAATTTTTATTGTTATTTCAATCACATTTCAATCAATTGATATAAATCTATTAAAACTTTAATTTTTAGCTACATCAAATAAGGACTAAATTATAATACAAAAAGAAGAAGAAAACTCCACATCCTCACATAGAGCCGCCATTTAATGCAAATCAAGCTGTTAAAAAGAAAATAATAAAGAATTTTCAACATACAATTTTGTGCAAGCAAATTTTATTTTATTTTTTAATCTCAAAACGTTACTTTGATGAATATAATATTTACATCAACAAATTCACGTACTTGCAATTAGAAAGAGAAGATATACTCCAATAAACGGTAAATAATAAGAGAATTGAAGAGAACTGGTAGTTTTAGAAATGCATTCAGACATCACTTTCCCAAGGTGGTATAAGTGCAATGATTTTCTCTTTTCAACTTTGACATTTAGCTAAAAGAGGCTAAATGGCTGGCTATCAACAATCAACATGAATAATGCACAAACCCGAGGCAAATGGTATAAATAACTGTCACCTGCTCCTCAAAATCCAAACCTTTAATGATCGAAAATTGCTCTCATGAAAGAAAATATTTGTGGGGCTTGGAATAGAATGCATTGTAACAAAATCATCCTCGTTATAATAATGACGTCTCTTTTCCTAGAAAAAGGAAAGAAACGAAGAAATTAAAAAATCAAAATTCAGCTCAATCAAGCAAGACTCTTCTGTTTGAAGACATCAAGCATTGTGGTTCCAATCTTCGCAGGCGACTCAACCACAGTAACCCCAGCTTCTCTGAGGGTCTTGATTTTGTCTTGTGCTGTACCCTTCCCTCCCGATACAATTGCTACAAATTTAACCAGTAGATTACAATGCATTTTTAATTGATAAAATTCGGAAGAAATACCTTTTAAAAAAACTAGACAGTTTCAGATATGGAAAGAGAGCTCATGCATCAAACAACCTTGTCATTCAAAACATTTGTAGAGATGTTGATAGACAAATATAGCATATATAGACTACCAAATTCTAATACATAAAGCCATATACACAACTTTTAGACAAATATAGCAAATATAGACCACCAAATTTATTCAAAACCCCAATATTTAATAAGCTTCCTTGCTTTCACGTTAATTGAATTCATGACACTAAAATTGTGCTTCAAGACGCTTATAAGACTGAAGAGAGCCCATAGCTCACACACATGAAGAATATGAGCACCACCTTCCAAACAACCAAATAAATTATAAGCATAAAACTCTGATCCCAGTGTATTTCCATATAGTTATTTAAAAATAAAAATTGCAAGAGGAAGTTGTCTTCTCCTCCCAAGTTTTGGCTTCTTCAGAGTAAATTGAAATTTTTTTTCCCACTAACACATGCACCTGTATCTTTGTCGTCCTAGACTAGAATATCTGAGAAGTTTCTCCAGAGAACTTGACGTGCCAATGTAGATCAATTCACTAAAAACCATCATTCTGACTTTTGACATTGTCCAAGAGTACTATATTATTATTTTTTTCTCATTTATCGAGTTGACTGATCAAAAAACAAAGAGACCAGGTGTATAAACAGTCCACCCCCACTAACTTTCAAAGCAAAAACTAAAACTTCGCAACCAGAGCACAGGCATTCGATGTTAATGTAATCAGTCAAAACTGACACCAAGAAATATGTAGCCAGGCTCCACATGATTATATCGAGATTATCAAGCACTTCTTCCATGTGTTTTCAATTGACATCGAAATTCTTAAGACAAAATAGATTGCCAGCAAAGGAAAAAAAATATTTATAAGGTGCAGAAACATGGAATTTGTTGCATGACAACCTTTTATAAAATAGATGCTACCAGAATTACCAATTAACTTGCCCAAGACATGTCTAATGCGGAAAGAAAGAAAATTAGTCATTACTATATGTTATTTATTGGTTCAAGGGAAATAAGATGAAAAATGAAAATAGAAGTACAAGCATGATATTCATCAATTTCGATCACAATATGGTACCCTGCATGACCCATCCGTCGACCAGGTGGAGCTGTAAGTCCAGCAATGAAAGCAACAATGGGCTTCTCCGTCCCACTTTCCTGTTTCAGTTTTAGGAATTACAGCTGATTAATTCCAAGTTCCAACAAATATTAAGCAATAAGATATCAAGCATTTAATAATCAAAAATTCAGAAACTCTTAAAATCCAAAAGCAGAAGCCAAGGTAGGCAGAAATAATTCAAAGAATTCTACATTAATAATCTACCAAAGGTACTGAATAATCCTTAATTAGTATTAATTTATGAACTCAGACAATTTATCATCATAACCATTTGGAATCACCTACTGACATATCCTCTAATACGAATCGAGCCTTTCACTTATCAATTACACAAACTTTGTTTTCCTTTCTCCTGAGTACACGTAGGCTGATTATTTCATTGTAATTGCTCATCAACAATTTTAAGTCTATCCAATAACCATAATTGGTCATGCCAAGAAGAGTTGATAATAACTTCAGAATAGATGTACATCTTCATAACAATACAAGAGAAGAGTGAGTACATGGATCAAGCTTCCTAATTTAGTTCTCAAGCTGTTCACACGCAGCTTGGTCTAAGATTTGGATAATGCAGAAGAGTTCAAAAACCTTATTATAGGCCTCTGAGGCAGATGTGCAGAAGCAGATATTTTGTATGAATGGCAAGAATTAGTGGTAACAGCATTCTCAAAGAAATGATACACCTTTGTTGCCAAAAATATTATAAAAGGATACACTATTAAAATCTTAGTTATCTATCAACAAAATTATTTTTCAAAGTCTCCAGACAGCTAGATTCACCTCTAATCTTTTTCAAACTAAGAGGTCAAAAAGGTAAAAGGAAAATGATTACAAGCTCAGTCTTAACAGTAAAGTAAAAATTTACCATCATAAGATGCAGTCTTTAATCCGAAAGAGAAAAGTAAAAGTTAATGAGTGTTTCCCTCAATCCTCTAAGAACAGAGACATTGTTGAAACACAGGAGATAATGATTTAGTTTTCAGTATGAAATTGTATACTGATAATCACACAGATGAAGCCCGATACAGCACTTGGAACCCAGAAGTTGTACAGTAAACCATCATTCACAATAAGTATACTCTTCTACATTTGTAGTCCTGTAAGAGTGCGCCGTGTGCGTGTGCGCATATTTACTTATTATATAAATTATGTCCCCAGCATACATATTCATGGTTAAGTTTAAAACGGAAAATTGCATTCTCAAAGCAACACGGAATGTTAAAAATGCATGGTAAATCCACTTCGTCGGGGTCTGTAGTACATACATCAGGTTACTAAAGAAATTCCCAAATCAAAAACTAGAACCAACATTTATCCTCGAAAGGGAAAGGAAAATAGCCATGCAAGAGCTCAGAGTGTTCACTCAATCACGTACATTTTCAGGACATAATGCTCTTTCGGTTATATCATGCAACTTGTGAAAAAGGTTTTGTCCTCACCTTTATAAGGGATGCAGTATCCTCTTCTGCTGTACCACCTATCTCACCAATAAGAACAATACCTGATATAGAAAAAGAAAAAATTTAGAACAACAACATCGACTTCGTAAGTAATGCTATTCTAGTGATTTATGGATAAGGGTCAGAGACAACTCAAAACCAGAGAAATTATATAGTAAAGTGAATATCCTTATATTCGAGGAATAAAATGTAGCAAGGTGGAGCAACCCAAACTACCACTTTTCACCCAAAATAGAAAATTCCTAAGCCAACTCGGAGGGAGACAGATTGCAGAATGAGAACAGAAAGAAGCTTCACTCATTAGCATGGAAACCCTTTGCACATGCCTAGTAACACTGATATGGTTAAAGGTTTTGGCATCTCCGTGCTACTATTGAATTCTTCATTAGGGTACTCAAATAACAGATAAAGATACAGGACAATGTGAACACTCTCACCCGTAATTTCCATATTTATACTGTAATCCCTTGTTAAATGGAATGTCTAGGTGTTGGATTTGCATGACTATATGAATTTGGAATATGATGATTTATGTCAAAAAGGAAACAAAATCTAAACATTTGTGTGTGCATTTATATTTGGTATGCTATCTGATGTGTATGTTTTCAGTTGAGGACACGCAGAAAACTAGTTTCTTTTAAGCAGAACAAGATGTTACAACAAGCTGAAAATTCCCAAGCCTAAGTAGAACAATTTTATTTTCAATCCAAAAAATTCTGATTTGCTGAGATTTAACAAGAAGAAACTAAGCCTTTCTCCCAATAAATTTGGCATCGCTACTGCTCAGATTTAAGTCTCTGAAGCACTAAATCTCTAGTATGTAGTATTTACTTCGATCTCTGCTAATATTTAATCTCTTTTATAGTTCTATTATTTGTAAGTTAAAGCTAATATATTACTTCAATCATAGCTGAGATAAAACCAATTGAGATTGCCGAATTCATTTGGGCATGTTTTGTGAAACATGTACTAGAATTGATTGTAAAACTTTGTGAAAAAAATAATGTAGTGTTTGCCTAGACAAAAGGTTGTTTAGCGAGTTAAAGTGAAATACTTCACTGGTTGAGTAAGCACTAATAAAATTCTTAAATTCTTCACTAGACTTTGTAAACTAGACAGCTGTTGCGCTTCTGAGGTTGATCTGATCTAACAAGAATTGCTGCTCCTGTTGAACTGACCCTCATGCACAGGATTAGGATTGATGTTGGACTAATGCTTCAAAGAGAACATTAAGGTTTGTTGCCACTGCTAAATTTCCCGAGTTATAAAATACAATAGGGAAGCAGTTTGGTACTGGATGTAGATTATTGGAACAAACCACTAGAAACCCATCATACACATAATCTTCCATGAACTTAATAACCATTTAAAGCGAGGATCACTGCTGTATTCTTTTATTACTACTTTTCAATTCCATTTAGTGATCAGTTAGATCGATCGTGCAACTTGCAAGTTACTTTGATTAACACTTGAGCATTGATTGAGAAACCTTTTGAAACCATCTTACAAGTGTAAATCTAATTAACTGCATGGTTCTTATTTGTCAAACATTTTAAATAAAAAATTGTGCAACAGAGTAAAGTTCTTAAAATGTTTTATATGTGCTTATGCAAAGGACTTTCAACTGAAATGATAAACTCATTCCTTCATGTTACTACAGATTTTATATTTACTTATTCGCTTGCTCAACGATCTGATAATCTATTTATATTCGTCAATTTTGTTCAAGTACAAAATATCCTTCTATTATTTGTGGGTTATCTCTTCACTTCCCCTGCATTAACTACATGTGTTTTTAGAGTACAGGTTTTAATATACATGTATGGTTGAGACAGAACTCCAAAGTTACTCCTTTCTGGAATGGAGCATCCACTCTCATACCACATTATTAAATGGCAGCATAATACTCAGCGGAAGCACAAGGAAATCTGTAAACGAATTATTGACTATAAAGTGTGGCTAGTAGTTAACAGTGGCCCCTTATCCCGATGAAGAACGATCAAGATGTAGAAGTTGCCAATCTTGCTATGAGTTCAATGTAGATGAGAAACGTACAACTCATAGCAGAATAGCATTACAAACTGCTAGTCGCTTTAAACATATTAGAGTAGATTAACAAGTATCATATCTACATGCAGACTGAGACAAATTGGAGGTGTCGCTCATAAAGGAATGGCACAATTATAACACACTAGAGACAAAGCTAACCAAAAGGATGGAATTTGTCAAACAAAGCCTTGATAACGTTTTCATACAATAAGTAAAAGGCAAAGAGTCATCTTGCGCCATGATATTGCAAATAATTTGATTACCTCGCCCAATATTTTTCAATCCACGATGCAAGTGTCTATAGACAACTTATGTACGACCATGCTTTTAACCACTTAGATGAAGTGATGGCACTTCACAAATGCAAGAGAACATGACAAATTTAATTAATGCAATGAGCATGGCTTTTTAACACAAATAGTACGTCACTCTTGCAAATATTTTATGTAACTACCTAGGAGTTTGGCAGAGTTTTTACCTTCTGTCTGAGGATCAGCAAGAAACTTTTCTATGCAATCGACAAAATTTGTCCCATTGAAAGGGTCCCCACCAATTCCGACACATGTTGACTGTCCAAGGCCGACAGCAGTAGTTTGAAAAACCTAGCAAATATATAATATACAAAGTCATTCACACCATTTCGAGAAGCATGTTACACAAATAAAAAAATCCTCATAACTTTCAAGCGCAATATACCAAAATTGGAGCAGATTATACTATTGCCAAACAAGCATTAAGTTATACTGTTCTACAGGGTATCAGTCGTAGAATTCCATTAGCAGCCAGATTCAGTTGTTTAACATCGTTTCAACATCTTTTTACTGGAATTTTTTCTTATATTAATGAATTTCTGAATTGTCAAGCAAAAAAGTAACAATAAAACAAGACAAAAAACTAAATTTAGATAATCGTACTATGAATTATCATATCAAGAATCCTATAATTCACCCTCAAATTGATGTCTGGGTAGGTTCATTTAAATTCAAACAAGTATACACGGGGTGATCTTTTAACCTTTGGACTTCCATGACTATTACGAGTTCTATTACTTTTTATTTTCATGGCAATTAGATTTTATGACTTTAAGAATTCTGCAATTTTATATGAACACGATTTGTTCTACAGGAACGTAAACATGTATCTTTGAAATCTATCACTTCAGCCTAACGATTATAACAAACTGCTTCACTTTATTTATTGACAACACAAAGTGTAATCAGCACTTCTAAGATGCATTGCTTAAAAATTCTCGATTGATGCCCACCTCAAAGTGAGGCGAACAAAAAATGCCTAAATGCGCTGATTGTGAAACATATTTTGGATGCATCAAGGCTTGTGAGGTGCGCTCAGACTTATTTACTTTGCTTCATACTAGAGCCACAAAACATTATGATATAATTGACCCACTTTGGGAATAGCCCACTATCCCACTAACTAGCAGAGAACATTAAAAATTTCTATTTTCTAGTTAACCCACTTTGAGAATGAGCTATTTCTACAATATTAAAAAAAAAAAAAAAAATTCTACAGACTTTTCGAATAGTCCACCACCGTCACAATCTAAAATATTTTTCTTTTGTTTGTTTGCACACTTCAAATTGTTTTATTATGAATTTTGAAGATTGTTTGTGATTTTTTATATGCTTATTTTGCACTTTAATAATTTTTCACATTTTTTGGGTTTACGATGAGGCTTACGCTCCGCCTCACAAAGGAAAAATGCCTTAATACCCAATTAAGCCTTTTTAAATATTTGCTAAGATGTTACCTTAACAATTCACAAGATTTATTTTTATTTTTTTGTAGAGGCAGCTTTGAACCTCATTGTGAAAATGCAAATTCATTTTCATTCAAATAATATATATAAGGTAGAGAAATCGTGTTTACATGGTCAAAGCCTAAAGGTCATCCAAGAGGTCCTACATGAAGTTATTTGTATCAGGGCTTCTATATCCCATGCAACCATCCAATATTTGTAACCCCTTCCAACCTTTATATAAGAGAGAGAAAATCTCAATAAATATTGAGGTGACTGGTATTTGACAAGATTCAGGAGATATGGAGGGCAAATGACTAGCTATAATATTTCAAACTTGTGAAATTTCTAACTGTTGAGAAAAATCCATTGAATTCAACTGTCTAAAGGCACCATATAGATACAAATAAGCAAGCCATGGGAAGTCTATGTTGCAGCTTGGAGATTTTTTGATCGTAAAACATATTAATCAATGAATAAAAAGTTTCAGAGACAAAATAAAATCCCAATAGAAAAGGATCTCACCGCTTCATAAGTTAGCGTACCAGACCGTGAGACAATTCCAATACGTCCTGGTTTGTGAATGTATCCAGGCATAATTCCAATCTTACACTCCCCAGGCTAGATAATGCCAGGACAATTTGGACCAATGAGCCGAGTTTTAGATTGCTTGTTAAGAATAGCCTTGACACAAACCTGCATTTTAGAGAACAGAACGCTTAGACAGCAAGGAGGATATAAACCCATGTGAGCCACATTTCCTGTCTTACTAATGATACCCATATCAACATAAGCTTCAGCAAAAGCCAAAAGGAAAATATAAACCTAGGTGATATACACATGCCTTGACGTTATAAAACTTCCTCGTGCAGTAACATCACCCATGCAGATGCTCAACGTTATGCACTCCAATGAGATCAATGTACAAGTACTGACACTAGATGACGAATCAATCTTTAGGAGCAGTATGGTCCAAAAGTATCTATAAAAGATACTCTTCCCAAAGAACAATGCTTAATAGGCAACAAAAGGTTAGAATAATAATGGACCTGTATTTTGGCAATTTATAATAAGTTATTAACTAGGAAGCATCAATAATAGGACTCTTGAGACATTTTGAATTTGGGTGCTTATAAAATTATTATTCCCTGTTCAGGACCAATGATCTAATTAAGCAGCGCAACCAATTAACAGATGTACAAACTCGAAGAACTGGCATCTTTACATGTGAAGTACATTTATTTTGTTTTCAGTGAATAACACGTCAAGTTAAACAAAATCATCTTAAGCTTAGTTGTCCAAAAAGAATTAAAAAGGGAAGTTTCTAAGCATGATTTCAACAAGAAAGTAAGCAATAGGAAAATGATTAATCTAAAGAGAAATCCTATCCATCGTGATTAATTTTAAATATATGATTAACAGTTCAATGACAAATGGAAGTGTTAGTTGCAAAAGCATAGACAGCAGGACACAATGTCTTTCTGATTCGAGAAGCTTCTTAAGGCACATAGACAAGTAAAATTTAAGTCATAAACCAGCACAATTCAATAGGTATAGAAAACTTCCAGTTTCCAACCTTGTATACACCTTGAAGGCACATTACAAAATTTTAACAGAGAAACAGTTAGTAAAAGCATTTGAGCACTTGTATAAAATGTGGATTAACATATCATTTACAAAAAAATGTTTTTTATTCACTGTGCATTGAAATATTCCAGATTAGAAAATCTCAGTAATTGTAGTTAGCTCCAGATCATCTATTCTATTTCTCTTTGTTGAAGGGCGAAGTGAAAGGAGATTCACTAAATCAATGTTTGTTACCATGTCATGCTGAGGGATTCCCTCAGTGATGCAAACAGCCAAATCTAGCTCAGCCTCCATTGCATTCATAATAGCTTTAGCCGCAAAAGGTGGAGGAACATAAATCACTGTAGCATTAGCCTTTGTTTCAGCTTTTGCCTCTGCTAAAGAGTTGAAAACAGGAAGTCCCAAGGGTTCTGTTCCTCCCTTACCAGGGGTAACCCCTCCAACCTACATAAGCAGACAAATTATGAAGGGAGAAAAATGAGGAAGAAACCCATCCAGTTTAAGAAACCGTAGGACAAATCGCGGTAGCATACGAATTCTTCCTTTTCCTTGGAGGGAAGAAATGCTCTATATTTTTAGAATTTATCCATTACATTCGCTCAATCCCATCCCATAGCTCTTGGTTTTTCTGCTTTGGGCACATTTCTACTAATGTTTGTGTCCTTTTACCCTTATATTTTAGGTCAATGAAAAATCCTCTGTGAGTTTTAATAGTTCAAAAGATGTTCAAATATCAATATCAAGATAGAAAAAAAAGATGAGTACCATCCATATACAGGAGAATTTAATTAATGAGAAGGTTTGAGACGAAATTTGAATCTGTCACCCATGTTTGTCAGAAGATTAATCAAAATTCTCCATTCATACGTGAATGCACACAGATAACAAAAGCTTTGAAGTGCAAGGTACCATGTTTCAGTTCCTCTGCCGATGTACAAGTGACCACGCTCTCGTGAAGCCTAGGTGCACGAATACTAAATAATGCATAAACTGACCATTTTCTGAGGGTACGAGAACTGTGCTTGGCACAACGGAAGATTTTCACTAACCTATAGTATCAAAATTTGTACATCGGTAAGAAATTACGAACTTCTTGGCGAATCCACACAACTGTGTCGGAACCCAAATCATTAGCCAAATCCACATAAATACAAAGTGAAAATTCGCCATCACATACAAAAAAAAAAAAAAGGAATTATGGACAAACAATGTGAGAAATTCATAAAAAATCATGACGATTTAGAAGCAATATACCATTTTGGTGCCGTATTCGATGGCCTGTTCTGTGTGGAAAGTGCCATTCTTGCCGGTGATGCCTTGGCAGATGACCCGGGTGTTTTTGTCCACGAATACAGCAGGTGGAGGTGGGGGCGATCCAAAGTTGCGGTACTGCTGTAGCTGCTTTGGGTAACAGCTGCCATGAAAAGATTCTCATCAGTCTCGTCGCTTTTCGAGCCATCGATTCAATTTATTCCTGAGCTGCTGGCTTCTTAGGTTTACAGTTCATACAGAGATCGATAAATCTCTATAATATATGGGGGTTAAGGAGAAGAACCAGTGAAGGGTGACTGGGAGAGTAGGGCGGATACGAATGTCGAATTTTCCAGTGCATTTTTAAAATTCCTCAGGGTCCCCAACATTTTATAAATATGAAATTCAGGACCCCAACCTTACATTTATGACATCCATGTCCCCAATAATTGCGAACAGTATCCCACTCGGTAGAAAACGTCTGTTTGAACTTTAAAATGATATAGCGAAATGAACCTGATTTGTCTAATTCTTTAAAAAGCTCGAAATTTATTTAAAATTAGATTATCCCAATTTTTTACGCCAAAAGCCAAACCGATTATCCAAACTCATTAGAATATACTGAAATAAATAAATAAAAATACGAGAGAGGATAAAAAAATAATAAAATAAGACATCATATTTATGTAAAAGATCATTAATCAATTAATAGTTTTAGTTTACAAAGAAACGTTTTTGTAGTTTACATTTGAACAAATCCGGATTAAACTCAATTTGGATGGCTACATCACTATGCCCAATACTGTATGAGAGTAGATTTTAGCTAATAGATGACAATATTATCGTTTCGAGAAAGTTTACCGTTAGCTAACAACCATATGTTACATATTGCAGTTGCCAAATGTGATGCTCTCTGGGTGATTCATTGCTTTAAATTGGACTTTATCTTCTCATCAAATGCTCATATCTATTTTGATATCGTAGCTTTTTCTTTCAAATGTAAACTGTAGTTCTATTTTTCGAGATTGAAACAAAATGGCTCAAACGCTTGCCTCTTACACTACCTTAGCATCCATTTTTCATTATTTGCTTGAATACATGCGTGATTTTATCCCAGCATCGTGATGTGCGGGAAGGCTAGTCTTAACGAACTCTTATTTGATGGAGATTAAAATTAGATTTTTAAAAAATTTTGATGAAAATTGATGAAATGAATGGTTGAAAAGTTATAGAATTCATAAATATATGATTAAAATTAATTATTGATATTAATTTAAATTAAAATTTAGATTTTAAAATTAAAAATGGGAAAGTTATGCGATGAAACGAAGTGAATATTAGTTGAACGACTAAAATGAAAAACGCTTGTTCCTTTCAATCTATTAACATTCCACTTAAAAACGAGCCGCTATTTTCATCCACCTCAGCGGATTCCCACGAAAAATCCTGAACTTTTGCCTCCAACTGAAGCAAGAAAATCCCATCGAGATCTCTCCCAATTCAAGAAGTACGATATCCAAAATTCAATCTCAAATATGGTGGAGTGCGATCCAATCTGGGATGACACACCAGATTCTCCTTCAAATTCATTATCTTTCGATAGGGCTCGGCACATACGTTTTCTGGAGATGATGTACCAACTGTTGCCAACCCCATATCAAAGCCAAGAAATAAACCGTCTTACTCTCGCGTACTTCGTCATTGCTGGCCTCGATATCCTAGACGCTCTTGATCGCGTAAGCTTCTTGTGGAATTTTATTCAATTTTGATCTACTTGGGATTATCGTCTTCCGGGCATTCGAAGGTTTTTGAAATCAGAATTCCATAAAATGTATGAGTGAATAAATAAGAAAGCTGCATGTCTAACATATGCCAAAAACGATTTCCTCAAATTTTCCGTGGATTAGTTAAAATTTTGTCTTTGAATCCAAAGCTTATGTGATCTTTAGATGTAAATTGTGTTGTTTTAGAGGCAAAAACCAAGTATTGGGATTAGTTTTTGCAATTTATGTAGTCATTTGAAATTTTTATTCATGGTGTGAACATTGAAGCAATTTGTGTTTTTCTTTTTCTGCATCACTGTATCGTGTATATTCATAGTATAACTTTGGGTGTGGATGCACAATTTATTGGGTTTAAAATGGAAGCTCCAATTCTTCAAATTTTGGGATGCCAGCCTCATTGATGGGAAAGGAAAGGGATGGACACCTGTTAATATGAAACCTTTCTTTCACAAGTTATGCCAGAAAAGAAGTCGAAGGTAGAAAGTTGGACGCCCTTCTCCCTCAACCTTTCTTTCAAACAGTAGAAGAGGAAGTAAATGTTTGACAATTTTATTGTATATTGAATAAAGTATTGAGACAGGATAGTATTAGACATTAGTGATCTAACTAGGCAGTTGCTCTGAAGTTCTATGGCATGCTTCCTGATCATGATTTTTTTTTTGGTTCTCTAGATTGATAAAGAAGCAGTAATTCATTGGGTTTTGTCATTGCGAGCTCATCCAAAGAATAATGTTGAATTGAACAATGGTAAGGTTCTTTGTTTTTGAAGACATGTTTACTTCGTTAGACAGATTTAAGGCTATAATTAGTATGGTGAATGTTTACTTAAAATTTTTGATTTTATACAGGACAACTTTACGGGTTCCATGGTTCTAGAAGCTCTCAATATCATTTGACCGATGAACAGGTTGTGCACAAAGTGATTTTGGCGGAAATCCTCCGGAAATGATGTATTTTTTTTTTCTTGCGGCAGTTATTGAATGTTTTATTTTCTACTTTCAGGTAGCAATCCCCAATGGAAGTCACCTGGCTAGCACGTACTGTGCCCTAGCGATATTAAAGACGGTTGGCTATGATATATCACTTGTTGACTCTACATCTTTATTGGGATCAATGAGAAACCTTCAGCAGCCTGATGGGAGGTAAGCCACATAATTCTTCTTTTGATTGTTCTTATATCAGGTTGTTACTATATTTAGAGCATGTCTTGGATTCCTTAAGATTCTCTTATAATTCTAATTTATATTTATCTTGATTTTCATCACATGTTTTAACCTCTTAATTCATCATTGGCTTAATTTATCTTCAATTGCTGTTATGTCCTCTTGTTGGCATAGATTTTCATTTTTCTAAAACAGTTATTACACAAAAATATGTGGGGAAGTTTAAGCGGCCAGAGAGGGACATTTATTTATTTTAATTTAGTCATCACTGTGCCCTTTACGGTTTATCAGATTACTATCTGGCTTTAATACGTGCACAATTTTCATAAATGGATGGCTCAAAGACTTGAACATTTATATGTTGTGATACCATATTGAACCACCTTACCTAAAAGTTTAAGGGGACTTATTTATTTATTAAATTTGGGGTTCCACAATATGGAGAAGTGGGTAGTTATGTAATTATGTATATGGATGGCAATGATGGTTACTTATTAGCTCAACAAATGAGAGAGACCAAAAAGTGTTGCCGGTCTGAATTGCTTCCACTTCATAAAACATATTCTCAGGGGGTAAACTTGATTTATAGTGAGACATATATAATTTAATCACAAGAAGTTAATGAGTTACTTTCGGGGTAAAATAATTAGTGGCCAATAGGAGTTTAAAATCTATTCTACAAAAAAGTGAACTATCTTTATTGAATTTCATGTCTAATACTGGTGGTCGATCTGATGCCCATGAATTTAGCTCTCAGGATTTTTCTCATCTTCTTTATTCTTGCTTCCCTTTAAAATGATGGGAAGTGAGTGTGAAAGGGAGAAGATGGATGTGGAAAATTTTTCTGCAAATCCAAGTTACTCAAAAGCTCCTCCATTAAATGTATAGTATAGATTATAAATTTTTAATTTCCATAGCTACTTTTATCCACTGTGTATATGGATGTATGTATACGTTAAGGCTCAATTATCACTTAGCAGTGCTCTAGAAAAGGAGAAACTAAGTATTGTACGTTTAAGGTTTATATATTATGTACTAATTAATATAATTAGAAGAGACAAAGGAAAACAAAAAAAGCACTGGGATCACACCTATGTGTCATGACAACAGCCTGTTACAACTACATACAACGAAAATTCTCTAGGAAGTACAGAGATCAGTCCGATGGAATTCAAATGTTTTATTTAAAAGTAACCTTCTCGTCTTAATCTTCCTTCACCCTTTTGTCCTTTTCATTTCCTCTTGGTGTCATTGCCTATCTCAATTTCCTAAAGAATGATATTCATTTGTTTCACTGTTATTTTTGGGACCTGAAGGCTGAAACATGGCTGCTTTAAACAAAATTCTTCTTGTAACTTAATTTTAAGAATCGCTCGATAAATGTTTTACTGGAAAATGAAAAATAAACTATCAATGTTTTTTAGCATTTAATAGGTTAAAAGATGATATGGTGGTGGTTTTTACTTGATCCTTTTCTAAGTATAGCTTACTGGACTAATAAAATTTATCTAAAGAACTGATCTGGCTATCTGACTCATCGTATTTCATCTGTCCTAGTTTTATGCCCATTCATATTGGGGCAGAGACGGATCTCCGATTTGTATTTTGTGCAGGTAAGAGGATGCTTTACAATTATTGTTTTGAGTTTTAGTTGCTGTGAATATGAATTAACCAAATATTTGATGCAGCGGCCATTTGTTCCATGTTGAAGAACTGGAGTGGCATGGATAGGGGAAAAGCTAAGGATTACATAATAAGTTGCCAGGTATTTAATCTGCTATACATTCTTTTAGCCATCTTCTGTTGTTCTTCTTTGATGTAACTTGCAGTCTGTTCTTTTCTGTTATGGCATCTTTCTATTATTTTCCGATGTTTTCTTCCCAGAATAATAAATTTTAAGTTCTTGCAGTCATATGATGGTGGTTTTGGGTTGATACCTGGTTCAGAATCTCATGGTGAGTGGACCATATCTTTTTTTGCTAGTGTATTGCTTGTATGACTGTATATCAACTGTCTCCACTTTCATCTAGCTCATCGTGTAATGAGTTGCCTGCACTCTTTCTTCAAAAAGTTACCAGGTAAATGGCTTTTCGTGAGAAGATTCAACAAGGCTCTAAATGAGGTTCGAATGAATTATCTTTGTAACAAGTTGGGCATGATAAACATCTATGCTCCAGCTTTAGGGGGAGTGTTGAGAATATTTCTAAACTAGGAAAGTAAATATGTTTAGCCCTAGTTTATAGGAAAGATGGTTAGGGATTATCCTAAAATAGTATTAGCTTTTTAGCCCTAGTTTATAGGAAAGATGGTTAGGGATTATTCTAAAATAGTATTAACTACTTGTATATATAGATACATGTTCTCTATGAAGAAGTAAGAAAAATTACCTCCACCTTGTATTTATTTTACAAAAATAAGATATGAGTATAATCTGAGTGAAGATGTGATAAACTGGACACACGTCCCACTTTTGTTTTATTGCAAAATGTATTGCATTGAACCATGAATATTAATTGATTTAGTGCAAATTGTTATCATTCATGGATGGTAATTCTTTTAGTGTCACAGGTGGTGCCACCTACTGTGCTGTTGCATCTCTCCGACTGATGGGATTCATTGATGAAGATATGCTGTCCGAAAATGCATCTTCTTGCACCATAAACATGCCATTGCTTCTTTATTGGAGCTTGCAGGTTTATTTTCTAGTTTACTTTAGAGGACAATGACTAAGCTTCACCTTAGTTTATGGAAGATGAAGGATAGACAAGCTCCCTATGGACATTTATTTTCATTAGTCAATACCTCCACGACTCATCCCTTTCTCATGATATGAGTCCATTACTATCTTTTCAATCTGTGTTTTTTGCTGATGAGAGTGATTTCACTGTCCTTGTCTGGTGCAGAGGCAGGCACAAGATGGTGGCTTTCAAGGTAGATCAAATAAGCCAGCTGATACATGTTATGCTTTTTGGTATGGTACCGTTGCATATGCTCAGT
Organism: Fraxinus quadrangulata; assembly: GCA_903798255.1. NCBI lineage: Eukaryota > Viridiplantae > Streptophyta > Magnoliopsida > Lamiales > Oleaceae > Fraxinus > Fraxinus quadrangulata. Next base: position 4,654 of record CAIGRB010049279.1, on the reverse strand, counting down.
TTATTCAATATGTTTGTCATGACTTTACAATGGCATTGTGCTTCTATAGGGTTGGAGGAGTTCTAAGGATCATGGGGGCCGACAAATTCATTGATGAAGGAGGTTTGCGTGGATTTCTATTAACATGTCAATCAGAGGTGCTTATGTTTCTCTTTTTTGCTTTGGTGGCTTATATTCATAATTATATGTACAATCATGTCATTATGACTTTAGGGTCTAAGCAAATGAATACAACTATAGTAATATAGATTTCTATGGCATCATAAGATACTTAAACATCCAAAAAATCTCATATGATTAGAGAAACATATGAACATGCACACAGACCTGCAACTGCCGAACATGAGAATATTGACCATTACAACCTTCTACTACTTGAATATTTGCCAATTCCATGATGCCTGGTAATGTTATGTATAAGGTAGAAGTACAATATCCTTGCTGAGCTGAACATTTTGAAAAATTTTAAGTGGCAGCTCGATCTGGAGGTCAAATAAACTATGCCAGGCTCTTGAGACTGAGCCTATGATGTTGAGGCTCGAGCTAGGCTGAATAGGAAGTATGTGATTGTTCGTTTGCAAACTGCCACCATCAAGCTCAAGCTTAGCTTGGACTTGAATAATTTGGATTTGAGCATAGCTTTTGCCCGCTCTGATAGCTTGCAAGCTTGCTTGACTTGTCAGCCCTCAGATTGAGGGTTAAATGCCCAGAACTTACCTATGATTTAACTATTTTGTTCGTTGAATGTGGTTTCTTGGATTGGTAAAGATGCTAAATGTTATTGCTTTACTTAAATATTCTTTCTATAAAATTCTTCAGCCCCTCTGTCCAATATTTTTGTCCTTGCAAGAAGTTTAGATAGGATGGTTCATTTACAAGCAAGCTGTAGTAGCTCCTGTTTTTCTAGAAACAATCTCTGGACTGATGATTTCTTTTTCTTCTTCATGTCAGTATGGTGGTTTCAGTAAATTCCCGGGTTTGCTGCCAGATCTTTATCATTCTTATTATGGATTTTGTGCATTTAGTCTGTTGAAGGAACCTGATATCAATGCTTTGTGTGTTGAACTGGGTATAACAGCTATTGCTGCAATTGGGCTCTGAGTCATACTGTAAGGCCCGGAAATTTTATAGAATAAAGCTATTTGTTGTATCTACTTTATTTTTATAATTTTGTAAGGCTAATGGACTAAGGTAAAATAGTATTACATTCAATTTTATTTGGATAAAATATTTAGATTTTGATAGAGCGATGATAAGTATTTCAATATAGGACTTGTTGGATATCTCATATTTAATCATCTATTTCAGGTTCGAGAAAAAGTTAAGTCGGACAATTTAGATCCAAGATATTGCAGTTCATAGAAATTGGTATTTGTTGGTTTTGATTTAAATTAAATATTGTATTTAATAAGGTAGTAGCCAACCACGTGTAAGTTAAATGGAGATAAGATGGTTTTTATTTAGGAAAAGTTTCCCTGCCAGAAAAGCCCCGACAGATGCTTTGACAGCCTCTCACATCTGTCGGGCCCTACATGAATAAAAAATTACAAAAAAAAGTGGACCCCACCCCCTATTGAGAGCTTCTGTAGATTTTTTTCTAGTATTGTAGCACGGTTCTTTTATTTATTAGTTTTGATTTTGAGATTTGATAGGTTTTGGCTGCCACATGTATATTGCATGGGAATAAAGTTGCTTTTGATTGCGTAGGATAGCCTTGTTGACGTTGAAATCAAGCCAACTTTAGGGACAAGCACGACTTTGATTACAATCACAAACAATTTTAAACACACTATATTATACACGCTAAGACAATTTTTTGTCTAAAATGTGTGTAGAGTCTCTATACATTCAAGAGAACACTTTGTTGAATATCAATTATATAATCCGTAATTCCCTTGACTTAACCACAGGTTTAAAATATCAAAAGATCAAATACCAATAAAATCTTTTACTAAATAACTTTCAGAGTTTTGGAAATTTGAAAAAGTGATTGGAGTTCCAAATTGTGAAGAACAAATTCATTCTTGGTGATTCACAAAGAGAAAAGAAGTGCAGAGGTTCTGAAACTGGTGCTAGAGTGCATGATCTAGAAGTTTTTCGATAATTATAGGTTGAGGGTTAGAGTTTATTAATATTTAGTTGTATTTGGACCAATTATGTTAATCAAATCATTTTCGATGTATCTTTTACTTATAAGGAGTACCTGGAAGGTTTTTTTAATCTCTTGAAGTATTTATCAAGGGGTTTTTCTTCGTAAACAAATCTCGTGTTGATATTGTCACTAGTCAAGCACTAAATAAGTCTCACAAGGATTTTAATCTTGATTCATAACCAAGCAATGATTTTTGTCCTTTTCATAAACGTTGTTCGACTCAATCCTCCTATTATGGTTTTCAACCATGTTTTGAAGGCACACGATTTTACAGTAATCGAGAAATGGTGAAGCCAATTTATGTTTTCGGTTTCCACAATCCCAAGAATGTTTGATATCTCAAAATATATAAATTATTAGCTTATTTGTCTCTCCTTGGAATCTCACTTCACTCAACACAACATTTTTCACTTTGTTATTTTCAATTTATCTAAATATGTGCTTTAAAGAAGTGAAGTTTAATGGCATTATTTGGTATAATAAATTCAATTATTTATTTATTTATTTTTTAAAATTGTTATATAGCAATTCTATCTTTTCAGTATTGTGTTGTTTTGTTTTCATTTCTAAGCTATCGTATATTGAACACGTATTTAGTACTTTAAAAATTCTATTAGTTCCATTTTAAATATACCCAATGAAATTTCTCTCTCCAATGTTTTCATTAACATTAGTCGCAAGTNCTATCGTATATTTAACACGTATTTAGTACTTTAAAAATTCCATTAGTTCCATTTTAAATATACTCAACGAATTTTTCTCTCTCCAATGTTTTCATAAACCTTAGTCGCACGTGAATGTATTTATTAAAGAAAAAAATTTTAATTTATTTATTTTATAACAATTTAAGATTTAATATAATTAAGGTGATTCAACGGCACCATAACACATCAATTGATGCTATTCAAGTTAAAATAAAATTATCATTCTGAAAATAGGGGGGAAAATCTTAGTTAAACCACACCAATTATTTCTTACTTTCGGATATAAACAATTTCATAGGAATTAAAAAAAATCTTAGTTAATCCACGTCAATTATTTCTTTTATTGGGATATATACTCTTTTTATAGGAGAAATCAAAAGGTGAAGTGGGTAATTGAGCAAATATGTTCGGATTTTCCTTTCTTGACAATCCTCCTAGTAGATAGTTATTTAAACTTTCTTCGTGTAAAGAATTGTCCTCCATGCATGTGTAATTACGGTAGTTTAATGTAAAATATGTAAGTATAAATATGGTTTATGGTGCAAATACGGTATCTGATGATTTTGGAAATCATTAGAATGTTTGAATTATATTTTTCAATAAACAGTAATTACAATTATGAAACATAGAAACGAAATTAAAATAAATAGATTAAATTAGATTAGATTAAAAAAGGACAATATAAAAAAATAACAAAATCCAAAATTCAAAAAACTAAATAAAAAATTAAAAAATAAAATTAATGGATAAAATTAAATTAAATATTAAAAAAGAAATAATGAAAAATATATATTATACCGTAAGAAAAAAAAGAAATTGAAAAAATTAATTAAAAGTTATACATTTTCAATTATAAAATAAGAACAAAAATAAAAATTATATAAATAAATTAAAGGAATGATTTAAAATAAAAAATTAAAGGAGAAATTAAAAAGAATTAGATTGAAGAAGGAAAAAAATGACAAAGGTGAAAGTTGCAAGAAACGTGATAGTATAAAGCACTAGCAGTTAAAAATCATGTTAAGAATGATATTTCAATTATTTTAAAAGTGTATTTCGACCAATAGTGAATACAGTCGAAACTAATTAATTAGTTTTGAACGATTAAGATTTGATATATTCAAGAATTAATTAATTGGAGTTTAAATCCGAGCACAACATAGTAGAAAATATTGGTTAATAATTTAATGCACGAGGTAATAAAAAATTATTATATTAATGCATCAAATCATTAATCGTCTCATATATGTCAGATAACATAACTCTATAATATTGTGTTTTAAGTTTAACCGAGTACTAAATAGGTCCACACAAAAATTTTAATATTGATTCATAAGCAATCAATGATTTTTATCCTTTTCATTCTTCTTTGAAATAATTGCAACTCACCCCCAAAATAGTTATAGGAAATGTGGTCCAATTACTGTACATTATTTGTGACAAGTACCCATTCATGTGGGTTATGCAGGCTGGTCCAAGCAACAATTCCTGAAAAGGACTTCCATTTTGCAAAATCGTGAACCTTCGTTTGGCTGCCATTACGGAAAGATAAATGCATTTTTGGGTCAAATCAAGTATTGTGCTACAGTAATGTGTCATCATTACATTTCCTACTTTTTTCCACTTTTTTCCAGTTTTGCCCTTTAACATTTGAATTTGGTCCCAGTTTCCATTTCAGAAAAAGGTAAAATCGCCCAATTTGCACTCTGCTCTGTCACTGTTTGCACGATCAATTGTTTTTTAATTTTTTCTATTTGATATGCCCCAAACAGGAATATTTATAGAAGAAGTTTGATCG
>CAIGRB010049252.1:33179-51899 GCA_903798255.1 Fraxinus quadrangulata | reverse complement strand
AATAATAATAATAATAATAATAATAATAATAATAATTTAGATGTCTCACCTTAAAATATTCCTCTAAATCTTTGTATTTTTTTTACCAAATAGAAAATCGACGCTTGCCTTAAAAAATATAGATTGACATAATCATGATAAAAATAAGTCAAAATACATATTCACTAATGAAAAATTTAAAAAAATAATAAACGAGTACTCTTCTAGTAACTTTGACGACCAGTCTTTCTCACAGCTGAAAGCTTGATCCAAACACGCAATCAATAATATATCACTATAATCCAAATGTTATTGTCTCAAAATATTATTTGATGTATTTATCGATCTTTTATATCACCGCATTTCAAAGTGGGTGAATAATCTCAATCAAAGTGAGAAAAATTAACTAAGAATTTCGAGAGTCAAAGAAATTAATGTCGTAACTGAATTGGTTTTGTATCGTGCACGTGTCTGGATAGGGGTGGGATTCTGGTGGTAGAACCCTATCCGAGTGAGGTAATATATTGCCATCGGGGCGTTGTACCTAGGGTAGGACAAATCTCAACACGAAGTAGAGATCTGAAAGATTAGGGACTGCTTGGTATGACATTTTAGTAGTGTCCTCGAGTTAGGCCTCGAAGGCCGAGGAGAGGTAATCTAGGAGTTATGACCGAGGATATCATAACGTGTTGGGATAAAAAGAGCAAATACTCCTCGGGCACTTATGCCCGAGCTAATCAAATTAGGGCATCATCAGTAATCATATTTAATATATGAAACCATTCGAACAACGTATAATGTCTACAACCAATGGTACTCCATCTCCTGTGATTGGAGAAGGTTCAATTACTCTTTCAAATAATTTGAATTTGGATTCTGCTCTGGTCATGCCTTTCCTCAACCATAACTTGTTGTTTGTTGCTCAAATAACATGTACTTTGCATTGTATTGTGATTTTATGGCCTAACATTTGTGTTTTTAAGGACATTCGAACTTGAAAACAATTGGTTATGGTATTAGAAGGGGTAAGCTCTATTATCTCGACCCGGTGCCCACTAGCTCCAAACGGTTGCTCAAGTTTTTGCAGTGGATGAGAATGAAAAAACTTCAGAAATTTGGTTGTGGCATAGGCGCTTAGGTCATGCATCTTTTGGATAATTAAAAAAATTGTTTCCCAAGTTATTTTCCCATTCAATTGCTTTAGATTTCAAGTGTGATATTTGTGAACCGACTAAAAGTCACCGTGTATCATTTCCAATAAGTATGAATAAAAGTCCAATACTGTTAATGATGATTCACTCCGATGTATGGGACCCAACCAATGTACCTTCTCTAAATGGTGTACGTTGGTTTTTTTCCTTTATTGATGATCACACTCATATGTCTCGGGTTTATTTGATGAAATCAATGAAGTTAATTCTTTGTTTCAAAGTTTTCACAAGATGATAGCCACTCATTATCAATCTCATATACAAGTTCTTCGTACTGGCAATGGTGGAGAACTTGTTAATCAAAACTTGAAATAATATCCGTAGTCACAAGGAATTGCTCACCAGACAGCTTGGCCCTACTCTCCTCAACAAAATGGGGTTGTAGAGTGAAAAATAGTCACCTCCTTGAAGTTGTATGCGCTTCCTTATTTGGGGCCCACATGCCCATCAGTTACTGAGGTGAAGCAATCACTGTTGCATCTTATCTCATCAATCGTGTACCTTCTAGTTCCTTACAATTTCAGACCCCCTTTAACATCCATCATAAGTTTGTAAGTGCTCATATTGTCCCAAATTTGTCACCTAAAATATTTGGGTGTGTAGCCTTTGTGCACCTTAATAAACCCTTGAGAAATAAGCTGAAACCTCAAGCTCTCCGATATGTATTTGTTGGCTATGCATCATATAAGAAAAGTCATCGATGTTATCATTCCCATTCTCTAAGGTCATTCTCTAAGGTTATATGTTATTCTTGATGTTGTATTTCATGAAAATGACATCTATTATTCTGTTCTTGAGTCTTCACTTCAGGGGGAGATTAGAAATAAATTGCAGACTTTGAATTACTCTTTGGACAACTTGGAATTTATAAGTAGTGATAGTTTAGATAACAGTGTTGAATGTCCAGATGAGGCAAATGAGCACATTTTGAAGGATAAGAATAGTCAAGATAAGTTGGTTCTGCCCGTATCTCCATTATCAGGATTGCAGCCGTCACAAGTGCAAGCTTCACCCCTTCGCGAGGTACTCTTTAACCAATTTCTCTCTCAAGTCGATTCCTTGTCTGGACCTCAGGGTAAATTTTGAACCTCACCTGAAAGTGCTACCCACTCGAGTCACGAGAGGAATACCTGGAGCAAATTATGAACCTGTTCTTAGTTCCAAACCTAAGTATCACATAAGTAACTATGTGTCTTACCATATATTGTCAAAGGAAAATGAATAATTTCTGAATCAATTATCTACTGAATCTATTCGTAGTAGTGTCCAGGAGGCTTTAAAAGATACCAGATGGAAGGAAACGATGAATGAAGAGATTAAGTCCCTCCAAAAGAACTCAATATGGGAAGTTGTTGACTTACTTGAAGGAAAGAAACCCAATCGTTGGATGTAGGCGGGTCTTCACCATTAAATGCGAAGCTGATGGAATCATTGAACGATTCAAAGCCAAACTCGTCGCCAAAGGATATACCTCAAACTTATGGAGTTGATTATTTTGAAACATTCGCACTAGTGGCTAAAATTAATACTGTTCGTATTTTATTATTTCTGGTCGTGAATCTTGACTAGACTTTACACCAATTTGATGTGAAGAATGCATTTTTGTATGGAGATCTTGAGGAAGAAGTATATATAGAGCTATCCCTAGATGTAATATGCAGTTTGAGGACATAAAATGGGTTTTTAAATTGAGAAAGATCCTATATGGATTAAAACAATCGCCAAGAGCGTGGTTTGGAAGGTTCACGAGTTTTACAATGACTTTTGGATATAAAAAAAGTAACTCTGATCATACTCTTTTCTTGAAGCTTAACAAAGGAAAGATTAATACTCTTATTGTGTACGTTGATGATATGATAGTGACTAGAAATGATTCGCAAGAGAAAAATGCACTGCAGGACCACCTTGCTTGCGGATTTAAAATGAAAGATCTTGGTTAGTTGAAGTATTTTCTTGGAACTGAAGTATCAAGATCAAAGAAAAGTATTTTCCTATCTTAAAGGAAATATGCTTTAGATTTGCTGAATGAAATTGGCATGACAGCATGTAGTTCAGTTAGCACTCATATGGAAGAAAATTTGAAACTATGCATGCATCCAGATCAAGTTCCTGTTAGCAAAGAAAAATATCAGAGACTAGTTGAAATGTTGATGTATCTTACACATACTAGGCCTGATTTGGCTTATGTGCTAAGTGTTGTCAGCCAATTTATGCACTCCCCAGGCAAAGAACTTATGAATTCCATCATTCGTATCTCATGCTACTTGAAGTCATCCTCGGGAAAAGGTATTATGTTTACAAAAGGAGATAACTTGGACATTAAAGGATATACTGATGCGGATTGGGTAGGGTCAATCGAAGATAGACGATCTATATCTGGATATTTCACATTTGTAGGTGGGAATCTCGTTACTTGGCAAAGCAAAAAATAAGAGGTAGTGGCTAGATCAAGTGATGAGGCCGAATACAGGGTAATGGCCAAGGCAGTGTGCGAATTATTGTGGACAAGAAATCTATTGCAAGATCTACATATTGAGCAAGCCAATCCTATCAAGTTGTGTTGTGATAATAAGGCAGTATGTGATATTGTCCATAATCCAGTTCAACATGATTGAATTAAACATGATGAGATTGATAGACATTTTTTCAAGAAAAAACTAGAAGCAAAGCTTATTGAAATGCTTCATGTTCGATCTCAAGACCAACTTGCTGATGTGCTCACTAAGGCAGTGTCAAGCCAAGCATTTGATGGTTGTCTCCACGAGTCAGACGTGAGTGGCATTTATACACCAACTTCAAAGGGAGGGTTGACAATTGACTATTCTGAAATTGTCTCATTGCTTCCAAGTTGGTGCACTAGGCCTGTATAGGTAATTATTATTTTCCTAGAATAGAGATTCAACTTTCCTAGATTAGAGATAAATGATCCTGTACATTGGCTATTTATGCCCGTTGTTGTGTAGAGAATATCATCCAAGTTTTATATCTATTTTTGAACTAAACTACCTATTCGCCAATGAAAATCTAAAAAAAAAAAAATGTCTAATGGGTATTGTTCCAAAGAACTTTGATAATCCAAACAAATAAAAGTTTCGGCTGAAACACGAAATAAAAATACATCATTGCATGTCATTGATCTTAAAATACTATATGATGTAGATATTAATCTTCAATACCATCACATTCCACGGTGACTGAGGAAATTCAACCCAAAGTCAAGGATTCTAGGGGTCCAATGAAATTGGATATCATTCGCTTTTTGTTGGCCGGCCCTCAGGAATATTTTTATAAACAAATCAATTTATAAATAAATAAGTTTTAATAAATATTCTTTCTATTGTCAATATCGAATCTAGAGTAAGTTATTTATTTTGATCATAATAACTTTTTTATGGTCAAATAAGTAATTTTGTCCTTATTTGTTTTTGGTACATTTATGGGTTTTTTGTACTAGGGAAAAGGACAAATGTTTGCACAGTATAATTTTTATAATTTTTCGTACAACGGGAAGTCATGGAGTTGTCAAAAATTTATTGGACAAACTGTCATACTTTTTATACAAATATACAAAAAAGGTGGCCCAAAAGATGCTGATGCTAATATTTGGGCCAAAATTCTGCAATTTCTTCTTAAGGTTTTTTTATGGGCTGAGAGACAGCCCAACACTGCCCTCCACTACCTCTGCCCTTGGATACATCGGTGTATATTGGACATATAGCTAAATATGTATGGGTAAAATTAGTAATCAAAAGTTTCTCTTCAATCCATCCTTTTTATCTATTATAGACTGTAGATAGATTAACCGCCTTTTTTTGATGGTCATTAGTTGGTAAAAACAATGAATTCTTGGAGAATGTGCGGTTAAAAAATAGGATTTTTTTTTTTAATTTACATGTAGAATATTTAATTTTGTAAATATGTGATTAAAATTAAATATGTATAAAATAGAATTCTTGGATAATAGTTGTCAAAGAAGCCGTGTTCTAAAAAAGTAATGCGTAGCGATGTATGGAGGCCAAGCTTCGATCAATGCGCATCTAGGCAAGATGTTTTCTTATTTTAATATTATTTTAAATTTTTAATCAATTTAAAAATTATTTAATAATTCATACAAATTATATTATCAAATGTAGTTTTAAGAGTATGAAAAATAAATATATTTTTTAACATTAAACAAGATACATTATTAGTGTTAATTGAAATATTTGGAAAGTTTTTAATTTTTATTAATTAGTAAAAGATAGGAAAATGATAATTGCCTTTATATAAAAGAGTGAATAAGAGTTCACTGTTCATTTTTCTGACCTCGTTTTCACACCCAAATCGGTTTGTTACTATTCTTTAACCATTTTTTAACGGTCCATATAAAATATCTATCTGGATGGAAACAACGTCGTATGGAAAAATATCTCCAGCATAATTCATTTGTGTCCGGCATATACGTTTTTAAAAGCTCATACCCATAAAATATATATATGAAAACGAATCAGGCGTAGAAATCCCCTCTTCTTGCTCTTCTTTGTCTTCAACGTATTTGCTGATTATCGTGATTGACATTAAAGGTACTCATTGTTGTTTTATTTTTGCTTTTTCATGTCCTTTTTTTGTTTTTTGCAACCAGCTTTCAATTTTGATTAGTTTTATGTTTTCTTTCTTCCCTGTCTTCCATAAGGTACAAACAAATCTTTCGGGAGGATTTTGTTATGTATTGTCTATGGTATAGTTAAAAGGTAAGCTTAATTTTTTTTTTTTTTTGCCTAGTAAAAGGTAGGCTTAATATTTTATATACAAGATAATAAAAACTGTACAGAGAGCAGGGAAACAAGAATGGAGAGCAATAGAGAGAAGAGGGAAGAATAAAGAAAAAGAAGGGATGAGAGACAGAGAGAGAACGTGAAAAACAAAATAAAAGACGAGAATAAGTAGGAGGAAGAAAAAAAGAAGATGACAGAGGAAGGAATAAAACACTAGCAATCTTGAAGATCGAAACCATTTTATCTTTGCTCTTAGAATAATATAATCTAAAGTAAGTAAGATATTTTAATTTGGTTGACATTTCCTCTATGAGTTTAAGGTTTAGTGGAGTTGGAAATATTAATAAAGTAGAGCAACACATTAAAGATTGATGGAAGTTAAAGAGTTGTATGTGTTTGTAAAATTATCACAGAAAAATTAGATGAGAAATTAGATTATAGGAGTTTAATTTATAAAAATCACTACAATTTAAAAGAGTCAAAAACTTGGCTCTAGAGAAAAAAAAATGTTGGCTCTAGAGAGAAAAAAAAATGTCTGGTGGTGTCTTTGTGCATGCACGGAGAAGGTCTCCGTGTGCACACGGAGATAGTGTCTTCGTGAATACGGAGACAATTTTTTTTTTTAACTACAGTGCTAACAATAACATTTTCACTAAAGTTTCAACTAACATTTTGAGATACATATTCTTTTATTAGTCTAAAATTATCCGGAACAATTAGAAATGTTGTGGAAGAACATGCACTTGCGTATTTGGAACGTTTAGATGGTCGACATTCGAAGAAAATAACTTAACTTTTACATACAGTATCTATTTTGGGCCCATGACCCATTTCGGAAAGCTCGTGACGAATCCAATTGAACTCACTACTTTGCCGTGAAGTATGAGGGATTTTGAACGTTTGAATTCGTTTGTTAAGTCAAAACAACACTTAACGTTTCTTAGTTCATTATTTTTAATATTTATTTATTTTGCTTTGTAACTCAACTCATTAAGGGACTGCTGGCCAGTATGTTATTTATTCTTTTAGTATTTAATTAATGACTCTAAAGGGTTTTTTGATTGTTCATGAAATAAGAAAAGCGTTTGTTTTTTTAAGGTGCAATCCATTTATTAGTGTGTTTGTAGATTCGATCTACATCATTATCATTGTATAAAATCATACTTTTAATGCAAGTTATATATATATCATGGAGTATAAGGCATTTGGTTTTCTCTCCTAGCACAATGAATTCTAAAACTGAACTTCTTGACAAAGAAGAATGACTGTTTATAATTTTACTAGTTAAAATGAATATGAATACTCAAATTGTGTTATTATTATGTGGTACAGTGTTTAAAGGAACGAAGAAACGATTTCAAGTCTCTTATCGAGACTACTATTCATACAAATTACAAATCAGGTCTCCCGATAAGTTTGTGTTACTTCATACTGATAGACTATTCCAACAATATGTCGTAGATATGTATGTTAAAATTAAAACTGCTAGATTAGATTATTTTTCTAACAACCAAAAACAATTCTTGCTAAACTTTATCAAGGTATTGTAGACAGTGTTAAAAATGGAGAGACAATAGGGTACAAAATAGGAAGAAAATTTGTTTTACCACAATCTTTTACATGTGGTCCTAGAGATTTGTTAAGGAGATATATGGATGTCATGGCTATTGTACAACGTTATGAAAAATTAGATGTATTTTTAACTGTAACATGTAATCCCAAATGGCAAAAAATTAAGCAAGAATTAAGACATAATGATGATCAAAATCGACTAGATCTAATTGCGCGTATCTTTCGAGCAAAATTAGAGGACTTAAAAAATGATTTATATAAGAAAAATATACAAGGCACTGTTATTGCTCATATATATATGATTGAGTTAAAAAAAGGCTTCCTCATGCACATCTACTGTTGATTTTCAACTGTGGCAACAAAATTTTTTGTGCTAAAGAGGTTGAAAAGATAGTTTCTTGTGAAATTCCTGACAAAAAAAAAATTACTCTTATCTTTATTGTTAAACATAATATGTATGACCCTTGTGGAAACCTAAATCCTAAAAATGTATGTATGGAATCAAATAAAGGTTGTAAAAATAAATATCCGAATGATTATTGTAATAATACTATATTTGGTGATAACTCATACCCATTATATAGGCGGCGTAATAATGGTATTTTTGTTAAAGTTAGAGATCAAATGTTAGATAATCGTTGGTTTGTACTATATAATCCTTATTTAGATGCTAAATTTGATTGTCATATTAATGTTAAATTATGTTCTTCTATCAAAACTATTAAATATCTCTACAAGTATGTGTACAAAGGTCATAATCGTATTGATTTCTGTGTTGATACCAATGAAACAAAAAACAAAAAAAATTTGATGAAATTTCAGCTTATCAATCTGCTAGAAGGATATCTCCACTTAAGGCTGTGTGGAGGATTTTTTCTTTCAATTTATCCGATATGTATCCATCTGTTTACTCTTTACAGCTTTATAATGAGGATCATCAACAAGTAACATACGTCAATGATAATAATTTATTTATTGTTATTCAAAAGGAGAATACAAAGAGAACTATGCTAACTGAATTTTTTTGAATGAATGAAACAAATGAATTTGCTCGTACATTATTGTATCGAAATTTCTAAAAACATTTTGTTTGGAATGTAAATAACAAAGTTTGGACTCCTAGAAAAAATATGTTGTTATAGGACGAATTATCACAGCTCACCCTTCAGAAAGATAACGATATTTTCTTCGTATTCTTCTTAATCATATTAAAGGACCAATATCCTTTAATCATTTAAGAAACTTTGAACGGTGTGACTGCTCCTACATATCGTGATGCAGCACTTCTACATGATTTATTAAGTGGAGACAATCATTGTGAGTAATGTATATCTGAAGCTATTTTGTACGGGATGCCATTGCTTTAAGATGTCTTTTTGCTACGCTTCTTACACTTTGCAATTGTAATAATCCAAAGCTCTTGTAGGATAAGTTTAAAGTTTATATGATTGATAATTATGTACATCAAAATATATCTATAAGGGTTGCTAAATTACGAGCTTTAGAAGACATCAATTATATTTGGAATCATTAGGTAACATAAATGATTATACAATAGTGCTATTCAATGTAAATATAGATGAAACTAAAAGGTTGAAAAGAATGATTGAAGAGGAGACAACTAATTTTGATAATCAAGGGGGGCTTATTTGGTGCAGCAATATTAAATAAAGAACAACAATTTGCATATGATATAATCATGAAAAAAGTTAAATTTGAATCAAACGATGCTTTTTTCATAGATGGTCCAGGTGGAACATATAAAACTTTTTTATATAAAGCACTCCTAAGTGGTGTAAGGTCACAAAATTTAATTGCTTTGGCAACATCATCATCTGGAGTATTCACGTCTCTTTTACCTGAAGGTCGAACAGCTCATTCAAGATTCAAAATTCATTTGGAAACTTTTGGTGAAATAAGCTATTCTGTTAGCAAACAATTAGTTTTAGGAACTTTGTTGAAAATGTTTAGATTAATCATTTGGGATGAAGCACCTATGGTTAATCGTTCTGCTGTTGATGCTGTAGATAAAATGTTTAGAGATATTATTGATTGTAATTTTCTCTTTGATGGGAAAGTGGTAGTTCTTGGAGGAGATTTTGGACAAATTTTACCAGTTGTGCGATAAGGGAAAAAATACGATATAATGAAAGCTAGCTTTGTTTTCTCAGACTTATAGCCTTCCTTTTTGCATCTACCATTAATCGAAAATATGAGGGCTAAATTGGATCCCACCTTCTGTAGTTACTTACTGAGAATTAGAAATGGAATAGAGGAAGAACATACTAGTAAATGCATTAAACTTCCAGATAATATAGTTTTACGATTTGTAGATGAAATTACATCCTTAAAAAACTTGATACATCATGTTTTTCCAAATATAGATATAGAAGCATATACTAATAATCTCTACGCGATGACAAGCCGAGTTATTCTTACACCTACAAATGAATTTATTGGTCATATTAACAGAATTTTACTTGAACAAATTCCTGGTGAAATTTATACATACTATAGTTTTGATGAAGCACTTGATGAGTCATAACAGAGACCGCAAGAAGATTTTTTGAATAGTCTAACCTTAAATGTCATTCCACCCCATGAATTGATGTTTAAGATAAAATGTCATGTGATATTATTACGAAATATCAATCATTCAGAAGGGTTATGCAACAGGACACGCCTTACTTGTCGAAAGTTTGAAAAGAATGTAATTCTGGCGAAAATCACAACTGGTGAATATTGTAGAAAATATATTTTCTTGCTGATAATCCCTTTTATACCTCTAAAAAGTGATCAAAATTCAATTCAATTCAAAAGAACTCAATTTTCAATTAGGTCATGCTTCCCAATGACGATAAACAAAGCACAAGGTCAAACATTTGATTTTGTTGGTTTTTATCTTCCTCAACCAAATTTCTGTCATGGTCACCCCTATGTGGCATTATCAAAAGCAAAAACAAACAAATATATCAAAGTTATACTTAAACCCATAAATGTTGACTATTTACACGAAAGATGTACCACAAGTATTGTCTACAAGGAAATCATTTCATTAATACGCAAGTAGAACGAGGCAACTATAAGAAGTGGACAGAGGTGGAAATGGAGTTTTTTTTTTTATTTTCGGTATAATTGTATGAGCTCGAACAGGAAATGGGAGAGACCATTTGGGTATACTTGTAGGGCCAAATTCAAGAAGGGAAATCAGAAAGGACACGAGGTTGCTGTTAAGATCATTCTAAAGTAGAGGATTTAGTTTTTCTCCCTTTTTTTCAAAATTTTCTACCTTGTTTTGGCATGATTTTATTTTCTTATGGAATTGTAAATTATTACACATTTTGGCAATTTTTGTCACTGAATTTCGCTAAATATATCTATGGTATATTGCTTTCACAATTCTAATTAATCTTATTTTATTCATGCAGGTCGTGAGCACCCCCTTTCACATGATCATAAAAATAACAATGCTCATGGTCATATGCATGTTGGAGCGTCGCATTCACGTTCCTTGAATGATCTTTCTATTGCATTGCCAATCTTGGGTAAGTAGAAATTTGCGAATACATGCTTTCCATCTTTCCTATCTCCCAACTGCCCTCCAAAAAATAAAATTATTTTAGCATGTATAGAAGAGTTCAAAAATGCGAGATCGCGGCATTCTTTTAAACTCTCTTTATCCATTTGTCATGACTTTCACACGTTCATAATTATCTCTAGAGAATAATTACGAAATACATTTGGAAGGTAGCATAATTTATGGTCCTCGTGCAGAAAAGCATCATTGGTGAAGTGAAAATGAACGCAAATCTTTTGTTCCTTGACGTCGACAAAGGCAGTCAAATGTCGGAACTCGACATTCAAATTATTACTTCTGTTGGCCTACACATTCATGCTCATTCTAGCGTCTTGGTATGATGTCTGCTTTGATTGATTTATATCCTAAGCCTAACTAATATTATTCAATACCTTATTTAATATCTGCTAGCTTTTTCTTGTTGTTATGACTCATGCCTTTAAGGGCAACCTATTTATTCTTTGCCTTGTATCTATCTTGGTGTTTATTCTATATTTTTAAACCAGTAAAAGGATTGCATAAACATACTATTGTTTGTTTTACCTTTCTTGGATTGAAATTTTCGCTGATGATTTGTATTTCACTTGAATGAGCGATATTTCCTATAAAAATACATATTTTTACTTTTCTTCATATTTCTTGATACTTCAGCTGCAGTTCTACGGGAAATTTGAGCTTGTCCTTTAAGTGTGCTTGTTTTTTTTCTTTTCTATTTGATGGAACCCTTCACGGCTATAAAGCAACTGGACATGGAGAGAGTTATTTCTGATTTGAATGATATGTTAATGTTCTAGATTAGTGGCGCCTGGAACTTTTACTGAAGGAAATGGCTGAGATCTTTCCAACATTTCCCTCAAACGTCTTAGATGTTTTCCAAAAGTCATATTATCTCCTTAGAAAAGGTTTGTATGCTTGTTTCAGTTAATCAAACTATATGAGTTAATTATAATACTTGACAAACAGAAAGATTGATATGTATATTGTATGTATTGTTTACAATGTTAATCTTTTTTCTATGACGGGGGCATCTTCAGCACTTACCCAATGGTGCAAGGGTTGGATTCTTTCTTTGAGATGGCGCAAGTGTGGATAAAGGATAAAGTATTGCAGCATTATTATGGAAGAACTGGCACCAAGGGAGAATGAGAAAGAAATCATTGGAAGTGTTATGTGATATACACTGGTTAGTACAAGTTAGGTGTGACACGAGGCTTATCTTAATTATGTTGAGCAACAGCAATCGACTAAGCTTTCATGTAGTGTTTAATTGAACTCAAGTTCTAATTTTTTTTTTCTTCTTTTCCTAATGACCTTATGCAGGTGGATTTCCATTGGTTCAAACTTGCAATTTTATTCTAAGAGAGACTTCAACGACATAGGTCCAATATGTATAGAAGGTATATGTTGCTTTTGTATATGAATTTTTCCTATTAATTGCCTTGAAATTGGTTTGCTATTTCTCATGTTCCTGTCTTTCCATATTATATGGGGTCATTGACTTTCTTTTTTAATTTATTGGAGGGAATGGGCATTCAGTTGCATGGACATTTGAACATGGCTATTCTTTATCAAGACAAACACGATCATAGGTGATTTGTCAGTGTTGTGTCTATATTTTGAAAATAATTACTAGAATTAGTGAATAATATTGAATGCACAAAAATATAATTTCACTCTTAATCTTTTCCAGTAATTTTCATCAAAACCATATGTTTCTATGTAGGTGTATATTTATATGTGTTACCAACTGGCTCATTGGTTGAGTGTGTTTTTAATGTTGCAGCTCATCTTGCCTTTTGTGGAGTTGAATATTTATGCCACTAGGATGCTACTAACGACAAAGTAACCTTCAAAGTGCATAAGCCACTTTTAAGTATAACATCCCATGTTCTCGATTTTGTAATAAGAGGACTTTGATGTCCTTATTTCCTGATTTTCTTCATAATATTTGCAATAGAAAAACAAAATTTCCAACATTTATATTCTCGAGTTTTCTATCATAATTTTCGTACATATGTATTCGTTCTTCTTCTCAGTTGATGGTAATTTTATATGTTGAAATTGTAGGTACAATCTAACAATTAAATGTGCCACCATCACTCCCAAATGTCTGCAGAGATGCTAATCATATTATCTTTTATTTTTATTTATTTTGCCGTTATTTTTGTCAGGACATGCCTGACGTGAGAGACTACTATGATAGGTTACTTTCAGCTTTAGCAGCAATGGCGACAACATATATGATATTTGCCCGAGCTTCTGGAACCATTTTGTTATCCAGTTAATAAAGACAATTTGTCATACTTAACCTTAGAGACTTCTTTGTGTACAATTTGTTCTTTGTTTTTCTTTTCCTTGGGTAAAAATGATTCGCTTGATCAAAAATTTAGATCAATTCACCTACAACTTCTTTTTCTTCATTTTTTGGTAAGTGATGCTACACAATGATTTTATGAGGGAATCACTAATAATATCCATGTCACCATCTTGAACTACATCAAAGTAATGTGTATGCAATAGTTTGATTAGTACACAAGAATCCAGGTTAAGAGTGACTCTTCTTCATATGCTATGTATTTCATTCATTCATAATGGTATTATACCATCATTATTAATTTAAGTGTAGGCATGAAGAGTTTGAGGAATATTGGATACTAGGAAGTTATTTTCCTACTTCCTGTCTAAGAAATGTACTCTTACAAAACTTTCTTACTCGGAAAATGAAGAGATTACTGTCCTACCTAATCCAATTTTAAGTCTTCTCATATTTGTTGGAATTATTTTTCTTTTACTTTTTCTGAGTTTTACATTTTGCGAATCTAATGAAAAAAATCAATGACGAACCCGACCATTTTCAAAATTTTTATCGTTGGAAGAGATGAGCGATTGTCTTCTTGAGAAAATGGCTCTCAACGATGATGAAGAAAGTGGTAAGTCGAAATTTTCTCATACATATATACCACTCTAAGTTTCTCAAGTAAATAGAAAATCATATGTTGTGGTTATAATCTGTATAGAGCATTCAAGGATTGTAACCACACCAAAGCCGCTTCTGTCTAACAGTTTTAGAATGAAAATTTTCATCACATTCACACTAGCCATTCTTTCGAACTAAGCCATAATGAATGTGACAAGTTTAATTACTTGTTATTAATATCATTGTTTTGTGTTTTTTGGGTATACTTTATTTTTTAAGGGTTCTTTAATTACAAAATAGATATATTCAACCATCAGTATAATGTTACAATTGGAGCAGATTTTGTCACCAAGGAGCTTCAAACTGATGATCGACCAACTACTCTTCAAGTAAAAACTGTTTTGATTCAACAAATATATAATTGAGTGTGTAATCTTATATTTAGAAATTCAAAATTGGTCGTTTTAAGTTTTTAAAATTTTTTTTACATGGGAATGAATGTGGGTTGTACGGTGGTAGATATGGGACACTGGATGGACATGAGAGATTTCAATGTCTCGGGGTTGCATTTTATAAATGAGCAGATTTTTGTGTTTTGGTTTACGATATTAAAGTAATGAGGTCCTTTGATACCCTAGACAATTGACGTGAAGAATATCACAAAGAGGTTGGTAACTCTATTAGACCGTTCTATATTTTAGATGTTATGGTTTTTTAGGTTTTTTCCAATGGACATTTATCTGTTGCATTAGTTTATGATTTTGATAATTTAAAGTGAAAGGTAGTTCTTTGACAGTGGCTGTGCTTTAAAGAGTATTTATGTTATTCCGTTGTGTACATATTGCATTTAATTTGATATGGGACATTGCTGGACAGGAGAAATTTCAAAGTCTCGAGGTCGCATTTTATAAAGGAGCAGATTGTTGTATATTGGTTTACAATGTTAATCTAATGAGGTCCTTCGATACCCTGGATGATTGGTATGAAGAATTTCTCAAAGAGGTTGGTGAATCTATTAGACGGTTCTATATTTTGAATGTTATGCTTTTTAGTTTTTTTCCAATAGACATTTATCGTTGCATTAGTTCATGATTTTGATAATTTAAAGTGCAAGGTAGTTCTTTGATAGTGGCTGCGCTTTAAGAGTATTTATATTATTTTATTGTGTACATATTTTAAGCATCGTGCCCTTCTAACTTTTAACCAAATAATCAAAACTATCTACATTGCCCTACTTGTGAGAGTCTCGAGAAAGTGTTATCTACATTATCTTGATGTTTTTGAGCAAGTTTTGACGGCCTTGTTTTTTAGGCATAAATTGTGGGCATTTATGTTTTCGATTATATGTGTATTATGTATGTTCTATTAGCGGCATTGTCATGTTGGTCCATAAATTTGTCATTATCACGCTCGACTATAACAATATATATGAACAAAAACAGAAGACCATAGTAATACTTTTATGCAATATTCTAAAATGCATTTTATAAATCTTTAAAATATTAATGAGCATTTCTCCTATTTCCTTTTGTAAAGCCACTTTGAATCTCAATAGTGCTATCAATTTCGTCTTATTGACTTTTTTCTCCGTCTAATTATTGCTACCTACTTTTGTATTTTTATTTCAATTGCACGGAGCTTTTGTTTAATTTCTATGTCAGTTTAGAAAAAAGGAAACTTATCATTTTCAAGTAAATTATTGTATACTTTCTTGTAAATTACTGCATTTTGTTCAAATTTTGGATTAACAATTGCATCTTTATCAAAAATTATTTATTTTATACAAATGTGTTTATTAAAATTTTTTAATATAATCTCCTATCAATTCTTAACATTCAAAACGTTAATATTACCTTCAAACTAATAAAATTCGTATATTGCACGAGCAAAAACTAGTCCTATATAAATTAGTGGACCGAGAGGAGAGAAAAAGTGGTTATAAAAAGCAAGACAAAGTCAATGTAAATTGGTCTTGCCGGACTGTCAGTTATAATTTTTGGTTGACTTGACTTATTGCCCTTAAACTTGACAAACACGGAACAGCTATGAGGATATTACCATATTCAATCGTACCATTATTCTTTACGTTACATTCGACCCTCTTCTACATTCATCATAGTCATTAATTTTTACAATATCCTATTACATCATTGACCAAATTTTAACGCGGAAAAAGGAATGTCAAGGAAAATAAACATATAATTTAATTCTATCATATTAATCTAACAAATTGCTCGTGGTGGAAATTGAAAATTCATAATGTAAGTCAAAATTAATAATTAATTTTAATCACATATTTTATGGAATTCATAATTTTTCAATCACGTATTTTATTAATTTTTATTAAAATTTTCTAAAAATCTAACTTTAATCCCGCTAAATAAGAATTATCTTTACTTGTTTGGAATAGCTTAAATTATAATTAAAATTGATCAAAAATACTTTTTTATTTATACATTTCTTAGGAACAATATCTATTTCTAATTTATTATCTACATATTCACTACGATTCATAACTTATAAGCACAATACATTATCGAATATGGAGAAATGAAAACATCTTGGTCGAACCCATTTTTTATCCTTATATTTTTGTGTGACTCGCAAATTTTACACTTTAATGGTACTGTGTCCTTCAAAGTAACATTCTTAAAAATCTCATTCAAGTGCTGAGTTGAAATCACATTCTATCATTAACATTAAGCACATGTATGTGCTCAGCAGTACTAGAGTTTGGTAACAGGACAGGTGTCTTATTTAACCTATTAGTTCTAGAAGCATGTATAACAACTGGTAAAAATAAATATATTTCTACATAAAAATACCTATTGAATTATTTACTCTCTTACATGTTATCGGGCCCCGTGTAAATTAAAAAAATCCCAAGATTTGATCATCACCCCCTATTATGAATAGTCGGTAGTGATTAGGTAAAAAATATTCGATACATGTAGCATCGTTCAACTCGTAATGAAGGAGGAAATTGTTAATTATTTTTAAGAAGCCATATAAATTAATCCATGTTTGACCCTTTTTTTCTAAATTTATTTTTTCTAAAATTCATTTTTAATCATATATTTAATAGAATTCGTAACTCTTATCAAATTTTAAATAGCATATTTTTATCAATTTTTATCAAAATTCACTAGAAATTTAATTTTTGCCTCAACCAAACAAGGACTTCATATTGTAAGTCCAATTTTAGATAAGGATGACAATTTCTAAAAAGAAACGCCTTCCAACGTGAAAGATCAGATTGGGGCGGCCGGGGAGGGGGGGTGGAGAGGATAAGTTTCAAAGATTATTTAATTAAAAAAAGAAAAAAGTTATTTTCATTGTTACCTGAAGCTTCTAGTTTAAATAACATGCAGCAGCATCGAGTTTCAGCCCATTGGATAACTCTTCTTCTGCTTTATCTTTTTCGAGTAATTAGGTAAAGCTTTTTAAAAATTAAATAATTATAATTTGTGAAAACTATGAGGTGTGTATTGTTTGGCAAAGCTTTTAATTAACATTTAAAATAGTTGACAATTAGATAAAAATTTTAGACTGATTTACGATAATATTGCAAAAATAAATGTTTTTTTCCCCAATTAATGGCTTTTTTCTTGAAAATATTTCCAATAGTCAAAACAAAATTCATTCCTCTTCTCAACCCAGTGTGGAAAAAAAAAAAGGATCAATTTTTAAATATTTTTGTTCATTTCAAAAAATTAACCCTTTTGCCCGTCCATTAATTTTTCTTTATTTGTGTTTCTTAATTAAACGTAAAAGGGACACTCTTTTGAATTTCACATAAGATACCCAAAATCTCAAGGCTCGCTGGATGACGGGACTATCAAACGATTAACTAAATAATAGTTATCGATATAAAAACTTTTCATGGCACTTGATTCTACAACAAAGTATTTTAGGAAAATCACATTGTTGATTCTCAATCAGATGCCAACCTAGTAGCTAGTTGTTCTCTAACTTACGAAATAAGTTGATCATTACATTTTATTCATCAATGTGCATTCTCTTTGCACAATTGGTCCTCTAACGTATACCATTCAACTTCATCAAAATTGTCAAATGACCTTCATACCTGAATTTTATGAAAATAGGGTGTGTTTTTTTAACTCGAACATGTTTCCAAAACCATGAAGCAACGTAGATTTGCATAGTTTCATTGTCAAGGATCGATCTACAACTTAATCACGGGCCAGACACTGTGTTAAGAACTTTTTGTACAACTTCATTATTAGCCTTTTTCACTAACTATCACGAAGAAATTTCCAGGAAATTTCCCAGATGACATCTCAACCACTCAATCATCCCACTACATATATATGTAAAATTCAAGGCAAGTGTCATCATTTATTTGGCGTTGAGTCGAAGTCATCTTTAATATTCCTAATCCATTACATATAGAAAAGATGTATGAACTCGGTGAACATCACTTATCTTCTCTTTTGATAAGAAATTCTTATTCCTCGGACGAAAAGATATTTGAGTTGATTTGCTTAAAAAAGGTACGCGCTAAGCTGCTTTATTTTGAGATTATGACAATAAGTAAACGGGTATCCTTTATCCAAATGTTTTATAATCATTCTTTCAAATGCATGATGCTTCTACATTTTGATCACGTCTCGTTGTTGTTTATTATTTAATCCATGTTTGGTATTGATTTAACAGTCATGTTGTGTTGGGGGGTGGGGGGGGGGGGGG